>PVJH01006364.1:79044-102660 GCA_004026705.1 Nesogale talazaci | reverse complement strand
GGGGTGGGGGGGGTGGTGGCACAAAGTCTCATTTATTTTCTGTCTTCCGGTTGATCAGAATGGAACCCTTTGCCATTGGCCCCAGTGTCCCTGGATGTGGCCTGTGATTGATGGTTCCACAGCCTTCAGAGGGCCTTGGAAGAAGGACTGGATGGTCTGTCTGCTTTGGCAAGTCCCAGCCTGCAGCCCCGTGGGGCTGTTCTATCCTGCACTCGGGGAGTTGCCAGGGTCAGAATCAGCTCAGCGCAACGCACAAACAACAGCTTCTTGACGAGTCCCTTCTGCAGGTAAAACCAAACCAAACGCACTCCCAGGGGCCCTACAGGACAGGGTATTACGGGATGCCAGTTTCCAAGACGGTAACTCTTTCTGGGAGTAGAAAGTCTGTTGGTTTCAAAATGCTGATCTTTTTATTTATGTATGTATTTATATATTTTATTTATTAAAATCATTTTACTGGGGGCTTGTACATCGTTTTTCACAATACATAAATACATATACTGTGCCAAGCACCTTCACATGCCTGCTGCCGTTATCATTCTCCAAATATCCGCTTTTCCACTTGAACCCTTGGTATCAGCTTCCCATCCTTTCTTAAATTGCTGATCTTGCAGTTAGCCGCCATATTAATAACCACTCTGCCCTTGGGCTCCTACAGTAAGTATTAAGGCGAACAAAATTCTGTGATCCCAAAGAAAGGAGGTCAAGGGCGGCTGTTTTTTTTTTTTTTTAAACTTTCTTTCTTTTTTGGGGGTAATCATTTTACTGGGGGCTCATACAACTCTTATCACAATCCATACATCCATCCATTGCATGCCAAACACATTTGTACATTTGTTGCCATCATCATTCTCAAAACATTTTCTTTCTACTGAAGCCCTTGATATTAGCTTCTCATATTTCCCCTCCCTCCCTGCTCCCCCCTTCCTCATGAACCCTTAACAATGTATAAATTATTATTTTGTCATATTGTACACTGTCTGATGTCTCCCTTCACCCATTTCCCTGTTGTTCGTACACCAGGTTGGAGGTTATATGCAGATCATTTTAATCAGTTCCCATTTTCTACTCCACCTTCCCCCCATCCTCCTGGTATTACCATTCTCTCTACCTGTCCTGAAGGGATTATCTGTCCTGGATTCCTCACGTTTCTGCTTCCTATTTGTACCAGTGTACATCCTCTGGTCTAGCCAGATTTGTAAGGTAGAATTGGGATCATTATAGTGGTGGTGGTGGTGGAGGGGGGACAGGAAGCATTCATTTAAGAACTAGTAGAAAGTTGCATATTTCATTGTTGCTACACTGTACCTTGACTAGCTGGTCTTCTCCCTGAGACTCTTCTGTAATGGGGTGTCGCTTCACCTATTGATAGGCTTTGGGTCCCCAATATGTACTCCTTCTCATTTATAATGATATAATTTTTAGTTCTTTGATGCCTGATACCTGATGCCTTCAACACCTCGTGGTCACTGAGGCTGGTGTGCCCCTCCCATGTGGGCTTTGCTGTTTCTGAGCTAATTGGCTGCTTGTTTACCATCAAGCCTTCAAGACTCCAGACACTATGTTTTTTGATAGCTGGGCACCATCAGCTTTCTTCATCACATTTACTTATGCACACCTTTGTCTTCAGTGATCATATGAGGAAGGTGGGTGCACAATGTTATGATTTTTAGTTTTTTGATGCCTCACAACTGATCTCTTTGACACCTTGTCATCACACAGACTGGTGTACTTCTTTCATGTGGGCTTTGTTGCTTCTGAGCTAGATGACCGCTTGTTTGCATTCAAGCCTTTCAGACCCCAGATGCAAGATATCTTTGGATAACCGGGCAGCATCAGCTTTCTTCACCACTTTTGCTTATGCACACATTTGCCTTCAGTGATTGTATCGGGAAGGTGAGCATCATGGAATGTCAATTTAATAGAACAAAGTGTTCTTGCATTGAGGAAGTACTTGAGTGGAGGTCCAATGTCCATCTGCTGCCTTAGTACTAACCCTACAAGTATATGCACGTAGATTTATTTCCCCATCATCACATATAAATATATTTACCCCCCCAAAAATATATTTACCCATGTACATGCCTGAATTTAGATCTCTATAAATACCCTCTTGCTCCCAGTTCTTTCCTCTATTTCCTTTTACTTTCCTCTTGTCCCACTATCATGCTCAGCCTTCATTTAGGTTTCAGTATTTTCTCTCTGTTATATTACCCTTGATCAATCCCTATCATGCCTCTCACACCCACCTTGTCACTGATTTTGGATCACTTGTTGTTCCCTTATCCCTGGTTGGTCAACGCCACCTCCTTTCCCCCACTTCCCCATCTCCCATGTCCCCCTGCAACCATCAGTTCCATTGCTTTCTCCAGTAGACTATTTATCCAGCTTATCTTATCTAAATAGATTTGCAGAGATAATAATATGTACAAAAAACAGGAGACATTGTAAGGTGAAGTGAAGAAAGAAAACAAAATGATGACAAAAAAAAAAAAACAAACAAAACTCAAGGTCCAGAAAAAGTATATAAAGAAGTAAAAAAGTAAAAAATATAATAAAAAAGAAAAACCTGTAAATAGTGCAAGGTCTATTCATTGACCTCCAGGAATGTTCCCTGGTTGAATCAGATGGAGAGCCACACCCTAGTTCCAAAGTCTGTCGTTGGCACTTCCTTGGGAACTTCATGCTCTGCTCCCCCTGCTGCTCTGCTGCACACCCTTAGTGTTTTGACTTGCTGTGGTGGGTTCAGACAGGGTATAATCCCGACCCTGCTTCAAGGATGGCTGCTTTTCCTGACCTTTCTTTCTCTCCCCACCTACCCCATTTCTCTTCGAACTTTAAACCCTCTTTACCTCTCTGAGCCAGACTGGATGTTGGAGTTCTCCTTGCGGCCAGGCTGTCAGATGACTTAGTAGCTGTCTGAATAGGTTCTGGAAGTGTCTCAGTAGATTTGAAGTTTCTGGAGTTGACCCTAGGAAGGTCAAGACATGAACATGGAGGAGAAGCTGACATCTATCAATTTACTTCTCGATGCTTCCCCCTACCTAGGCTCTCAGAGAAGCAGTGTTACTGGCATAGTATTGGGTCCTGTGCTTATTCTTGTTGCTTGTTTTAGGCATCAAGAGCCTAATAGGATGCTACAAATAGACAGATGCCGTTGGGCTTGTGGTGACCAGCTGTGTGTACGAGTGGAAGTGAGGTTCATAAGCTTTCCAGGGACTGGTTTTTCACAACTTTATCACCCTTCCCACCTTCTGGGTGGGCTGGAATCTCCAAGCTTTGTGTTAGCGGTTGAGCACAGAAATGGTTGGTACCAACCTGTGACCCTGAAAGGATGCCATGGCCTCTGAATTCATAAGCCAAGCCCTACCTTCTGTAAGTCAGGCCCCGAGAGGTGAAACCACTGATTCAAGGGTAAGCTGGCAGCATTTTATGTTGCTCCCACCCACCCTCTTTCACTCCTACCTCTGACTCCCAGGCCGTTCCGTGGCTTGGCATAGTGTTCACATGTTGGGCTGTTAACTGGGAAGTCAATGGTTGTAACCCTCACTCACTCCTTGGGAGGAAGAGGAGGCTTTCCATTCCTGTAAAGAGTGACCGTCTTGGGACCCACAGAGCAGGTCTCCTGCCCCATAGGGTCGCTACGAGTCAGAATGGACATGCCATGGCAGGGAGTTCCTGATGCCCAGAGAGCCTTAGTGGGCTCTGAGGTGATGCTATTGCCACATGAGATATTGCCAGCCCTTGCAGAGAAGAACGTGGCAGGGAGCCCTCTGGTCCCTGGGGGACAGGCAGTGTAGGAGCCGACTTTGGGGGAGTCTCAGGAAGATCTGGGCCCTACCAGTTTCTTTGCAGCCACGGAAGCAAGATGGGCTGCTCACATCCAGTGGGTCTCCCTCCTGCAGGCCCCTGCACCTGGGGTGAGGATCATGAATAGGGACCTTGTTTGGTAGGAATGTCTTTCCTTGACTGTTTGCTTTGGGTTTTTTCCCCCCTGCTCCATTCCTGGCTGCTAATCCAATATTTGGCTTTCTGGGAGCACTAAATAGAATTCCTCATTTAACCCCCAGAACCAGAGCTTCCTACCTGCTTCCCACGGCCGGATCCACAGCCCGGAATGAAAACAGAACCCAGAGGGCATCGAGCTGCTCTGGGAGGAGGGGGTGGCAGTTCCGGAGGAGGAGGAAGAGCAGTGCCAAGCAGGGAGGGAGCACTCACCCACGGGTTTGGGGGGAGGGGGAGCACACACTCATTGGCCTCTGGCCCCCTATTTCATGCCACAGGGTCCCGTTACTCTCCTGGTTCCCACACGCAGCAAACCCTCCCTCCACCCAACCAGCTTCAGCCTGCTGAGTGGACTTGTGGAGGGAGATTTCCTCCATGTACCCCACTTGACAGGTTGCAGGCACTCTTGGGCCCCCTCTGAACGCTCCCCCACCCCTGCTCCCCTTCCTGTAGCTAGTCAGTGGAGCCCAGCTCACTGGAGCTCAGTGGAAAATTCCCTTCAGAGCCTCGGGGTAGGAGCTGGAAGCAGCTGCCGGTTAACAGCGGAGCCTGTTGTTAGGCACCTGGCCCTAGGTCTCCCACTGGCTCGCTAAGTCCCGCAGCTGGACAGGAGGTAGCTGCTTCTCCGGCCGGCGGCAGAGACCAGGGCTGGAATCCGAGCCTGCTCTCCCAGCACGGCGGGCGGGCTCGGATTCCTGCTCTCGAAGTCTCTTCTCTTGGGCAATCAACCGCTTTCCGCGCAGATTCGGGATCCGGTGGCGGAACATTCCCGTCGTCTTCCGCGGGTTGAGAAGGAAAACCGGAGACGGCGCTTCCGACCACCTGACTTACAGCCTCGGCGTATTTTTGACACACAAATCACTCCCGAGAGCGAGGCTCAATTATAGTTCTGCAGATACGATCCCTGCAGGGGCGGGGGACGCGGACAGCTTCCTCCTGGTGGAGGGATCTGCTGGATCCCAGGAGATCCCGGGCAGCTCTGCTGGGGGCGCTCCTTGGGACCAGAAATGCTATCTCATCTTCATCCCTCACCACAGCCCCCAGGCATGTGGCCTGTGGGGGGGGGGGGGGGGATGGATGGCAGGGAAGGGGGCAAGTGGTTGACAAGTTGTGGGGACCGCTAGGCCTTCTGCTGTCCCCATCCTCACCTACCCCCTAGGGTAGGGGCGGAAGTGGGTGGGGGAAGTTAGAGGTGGGGAGGACACACATAACCTGTGTCTCTTTTGGGGCAGAGCAGGACTGCTAACCTTAAGGGTGGGGGCTTAAGCCCACCACCAGCTCTGTTGGGGCTGTCCCCTCCCTAAGCTAAGGAGGGAAACCTCCACAGCTGGAAAGCCCTATGGAAGGCCACCGTGAGTCAGATAGACTTAATGGCCACAAGGTGATCTTTTTTTAAGTGGCTAATCTTGTCCCCAGTCCTGTGAGGAAACGGAGTGGAGAATGCAAATGCCAGCTCCGAAAGGCACAATACCGCGTGTGTCACCAAACAGGAGGGCTCAAAGACCTCTCTCAGGAGCACCAGGGGAGACTTCTGTGCGTAGCTGCTTACAGTCTGTTTGTGGTGGAGATTGCCTCGCTGCCAGGCTGAGCCTGGTCTGTGAAGATTGCCCATGGTGAAGAAGGCCCATCTTCCACCCTTAAGTGAAGCCTGCTTCGAACACCCACCCCTTTTTATGCTCAAGTCAGATCAGCTTGGGCCAAGCCTTCTGTCAGGAGCCACGGGCATGTGTTGAAGTCTGCTTCAAGGAGGCTTCAAAACCAACCTCACCTGCTTCCCGCACTCTTGGGACTCAGCTCTCCTTTCAGACACCGCGTCCTTGGCTCCCGGGAGAGGAGCGCAGGGTTCCATTGATTTGGCTCATCTGCTCGGGAGTCGCAGCCTCTCATTCCATGCAGGTGATCCAGGTCCACTCCCTGATGGAGGCGCCGCCTGCGCAGCCGCCAGCCCTCCGTCACTCAAAACACCTGTGCTTACGAGGAGACAGAGGCTTCAGCAGAACTTTCAGCGGTGGAGGCAAGACTTGCCGCAGAGACGGTTGGCAGCTCACACCCTGTGACGGAGCCGTCTGCCGTCGCTGTTGCGAGGGCCATCAAGTTGATTCTGACTCAGAGAGACCCTGTGACCAGCAGAACGAGTCACTGCCCAGTCCTGCTGCGTCCTCACAGTTCTTCTGCAGAAGCCCATTTGTGACCGCCCCGGTGTCCACCCATCTGGCCCAGGGTCTTCCCCTTTTTCCGCTGCCCCACTGCGTGTTCTTTTCCAGGGACTGCTCTCTGCTGATCAGCAAGGCACCGTCCTTGCCTCTGAAGAGCATCCTGGCTGTGCTTCTTCCAAGACAGATTTGTTTGTTCTTTTGGCAGTCTGTGGTACGTTCAATGTTCTTTGCCAACTGCATCCACTTTTCTTGGGTTTTCCTTATTCCATATCCAACTTTCACATGTCTATGAGGCACCTGAAAATACCGTGGCTGGGATCAGACGCACCTTAGTCCTCAAAGGGACAATCGTGCATTTCAACACGTTAAAGGGATCTTGTGTAGCAGCTCTACCCCATGCAAGGTGCTGTTTGAACTCTTGTCTGCTGCTACCAGGAGCGCTTGTGGATCTGAGCAAGTGAAATCCTTGACAGCTTCGATCTTTCTTCCATCTATCATGATGCCGCCTGTCGGTTCAGTTGTCGCCCTTACCGAAGGCGGCAATCCTTGAGCTTACTCAGCAGATGCTCCAAGTGCCCCTCATTTGAAGCAAGCACCGTTGTGCATACTGCAGGTTGTTGATGGGCTTTCCTCCTAGTCCGATGCCACATTCTTCCTGATACCATAAAGCTTCTCTGATTATTTGCTCGAATGGAGAAAGTCTGGTGAAAGGACACACTCTTGACGCACACCCTTCCTGACTTTAAACGGGGCAGGATTCCCGTGTTCTGCACTCACCACTGCCTCTTGGTTCATGTGCAGGTTCCGCCGGAGCGTACCGCAGTGTTCTGACATTCCCATCCCTCTCGAGGTTATTTGTAGTTTGTCCTAATCTACACCGCTGGGTACCTTCACACAGTCGATCAAACACAGGTAAGCATCTTTCTGGTATTTTCTGCTTTCAGCCAAGGTCCATCTGATATCATCAGTGAGATCCTTTGCTCTGTGTGTGTCATCTTCTGAATCCAGTCTGAGTCTCTGGCAGCACCCGGTCAATGTACTGCTCGCAACCATTGTTGGGTACCCTTCAGTCCAATTTTACTTGCATGTGATATCAGTGGTATTTTCCTACAGTTTGTCCATCCTGTTGAGTCGCTTTTCCTTGGCTGGGTACAATGATCGATTTCTTCTAGTCAATTGGCCGGGTAGCTGTCTTCCAAACTTCCCGGCGTCAGTGATTGAGTACATCTAGTGCTTTACCAGCTTGAACCATTTCAGTGGATATTCCATCAATTCTGGGAGCCTTGTTTTTAACTGATGCCTTCAGTGCAGCTCAGACTTCATCAGCGCTCTTAGCTCTTGCTCATATGCTACCTCTTGAAATGTAAACTAATCCTTTTGGGAGGGGTACAGTGACTGTATATTCTTTTCATTTTTATTTATTTATTTATTTATTTATTTTTTTTGGGCATCACTGCTCTCCGGTGGTGGGAGTAGGAGGCCCAGCCCCACTGCTGGAATTGAACCTCCGTCCCAGTGGGCCGCAGTCCCTCGCACAACCACTATGCCACCGGGGCTCAGCCCCTCTTTTCATTTTTAAATGCTTCCGGCATGATTCAATGTTTTCCCATAGAATCTTTCAATATGTTTTTCTTGAGTTATTTCAGGTTAAGATATGCCAAGCATGTGCTTCATTGTTCGTCTTCCAACTCTAGTTCTTAGCACATTCCATTATAATATTTTTCTTTGTCTTGAGATTCCCTTTGAAAGTATGGCTCTGGTGATAGAAACGTATCTGGAGATCACATGGTAGAATTTTGCAAGACCAATGAATTCTTTATTGCAAAAGCCGATTTTTCAACAACCCAAAGGTGACTGACTTGGCACCTTGGGCTTCTCCAGATAGGATGCACAGAATTCAAATTGACTTCCTCTGTGGTAAGAGATGAAGGAGAAGCTGAGCAGCAGCAGCAGCTACAACCAGGTCAGGGATTGACTGTGGAATAGAACATCCATTGCTCGTATGTCAGTTCAGGCTAAAGTGGAAACAAACAAACAAACAAATTCACAAGAACCAAAGTACGATCTTGAGTCTGTGCCATCTGAATTTGGGGAATAGCTCAAGAATAGCTTTGATGCACTGAACACTAACGACAGAAGAGCTGTGGGATGGCATCAAGAAAATCTTATATGATGAAATCGAAAGGTCATTAAAAAACAGGAGAGAGAGAAAAGATGAAAGTGGAAGTCAGACGAGACTCTGACACTGGCCCTTAATCCCAGAATAGCTAAAGCAAAGGAAAGAACAGGCAGATAAGTGCATTAGAACTCTTTCAGCCTTTACCAGTATCCAATTTAAAAACTGCTCCCACATTTAGGTGTTTGTAGAGTGGCACTCTCGTCTTTCCATACCAGCTTCTGTCTTAGTTATCTCCTGCTGCTACCACAAGTGAATGGCTCTAACAGAGGGAAATTTGTTGACAAGTCCCAAGTCCCAAGTGCAGACTGTCACTGCAAGGGGAACACCTTTCCTCTTGGTAAGATGGGAAGGAAAGTCCTCATTTCTTCAGGTTCTAATTCCTGGTGCAAACACATGGCATCTATCCATCTCATCTCTCTGTTTGTGGTCTGGATCTTTTATATATCTCAAGAGAAATGAACTCGAGATATACCCTCCATTAATTGTGTCTCATTTACTTCACAAAAAAAAACGTGTTCCTAAGTGGGAGTATCACCACAGTCACAGAGGTCAGAATTTGTAACACATAAGTTTGGGGGCTATAATTTAATCCACAGCATCAAGTGAGGAGGATCTGGGTGCTGGGGATACTAAGATGAAGCATGCTATGTCCCTGTCCTCCAAGACTTCACTTTACCTAATACTTGCAAATTGCTTGCCAGGGCACAAAGCACCTAGATGTAATGTTACACTTGGCTTCTCTTCCAACAGTCCAGGGAGGGAGGGAACTAAGTTGGGGACCATTACTCTTCCCAGGAGAGCGATTCCTGACCAGATGCTAGAGACGTACCCACCTGCTTGTCATTGATTGATGGGACTTAGGTTCAAGTGCGACCTTGGGACATTCTTTTCTTCTGTAACAGGCCAACACCATTGGATTGTGACGTTTATCTGACACAGAGATAAGGTTCATTTTTGTTCTTTTGGGCAGGATGCTTGCCTTATGTTTCTGTGGATCTCCTTGAGTGACACAGATTCCTGCATCTGCCCCACGTCCCTTGCTTCGATCCTTTATGAGGGGTGGAGGGAAGGGGCAGCATGGAGGGGAATGAGGAATGTGCAGCCCACAGATTGGAGAGACATCTGGGGCTGTCTTCCCACAGGAACGGCACCCTCAACTCATCCTGGTGGGCGGTGGCCAGGCATGTTGGTATCCTGCCCCGCCTGCTGGCAGAGGCAGCTTATGGATTTGGTGACAGATTCCTCTGAAGAGATGAATGAAGCAATTGTGTACTGGGTGTAGAAAAGATTCCAGATAGAAGAGATGTTTTCAATGGCAATAACCCTGAGATGGAGTATTTCACTGAGTCAACAAACAGAGTTATCGGCACTGCTTCTCTTTGATGGGCTTGTGAACCCTGTCAGCCTCTGAAGCTGTTCTTGGCACACAGAGACCAAGCCTCAAAGCTTTCATTCTTTCCTTCATTTTAATCACCCACTGACCTCCTGATGGGACTCTTGCTTCAAATCCTTGGATAACAAAGACAGCTCATGGAACCCTAGTGGGTGCGATCCCAAACCAGAAAGCTCGTAGAGGCTTCCTGGCTCAGTATTGAACTTCAAAAACACCTGAGGATGGGATCTCTGGGGAGTTTGAGAAAGAGAAGGCTGTTGCTCACCTGTGTGTTGGAATTTCAGAGGATAGCTGAGATCTAGCTGAGTGCAGATCCTTATTGCTGGGTGAATATGGGTCCCCGGGAACACACATGTTAGCAGCTGTGGATGACAATGGACGGGTGGACAGAGGGGGTTGTGTGTCTCAGGCTCGTCAGCACGGCTCACACTATGAGGTCCCTGTGGACTCTGCTGAGGACTGGACATGGAAAGCACTAAGCAGGTAGCAATCTTGGTCCATAGCCCCAGAGTAGCAAGCATGTGGTGGTGGCGGCTATGGCAGGAAGGGGCCAGCTTGGATACTGGAGGTGGGGATAACCCAGGTGGCATGGAGACATCTATGGGAAAACGACTCTTTCGTCTATAGATTCGTCATTCACTGACGTTCTTAAAAAGGTACCTCCTGGAAGGATGGGGGCAGGGATTTCTGTGAGGATGAGGGTGGAGGTTGGCGGTGGATCTCTCACTGGGTGGCACTTTATCCTGTGGTTGGTGCCAGCCAGGCTGGTGCCCTTTCACCGACACCATGGTCAGCAAGGTTGCTCCTGGGGGTGAGGAAGCGAGGCCAGAAACAGAAGCTGTAATTAAATCTTTTTTTACCCATCCTCACCCCCAACAGCAAGTTATTCTTGGTCCTCCAGGAGGGGGAAGAAGTGGCAGGTGTGAGTAAAAAGGGCATTTTTGACCCCATGGTCTCCCTGGTGATTGGGTAGAGAAAGTTTTATATTGAGGAAGAGATTTTCTTGAGCAGCTTCTGAAAATAGTGACGAAGACCCATAGTGTGACCCTTTCTAAACTCTACGAGGGGATATCCCCACAAAAAAACCGAATTGTGCTGGACAGAGCACAACTTTTGTAGTATGCTCCCACCCCCACCCCCCGTCCTCGCAACCCAATGAGGATCACGCAGCTTGCTCTGAGTGAGTGCACCCAGTGGCGTTGCCTAGGAAGGTTCTCTCTGTCACAGTGAATTTTTTTGTAAGAGCAGTTTCACTCAAACCTTGTTCTATTGTGATGGTTAATCTAAGGGAACAGCGTGCAGCAGTGAAGTTTTGTTTCCTGCTTGGGAAATGATGCAGAAACTGTTGTGATGTTGAACAAGCTTTCAAGGCCAGCACTATGGGAAAAACTCAAGTGTAAGAGTGGCTTTCTCATTTCAAAAAAATCTGATTTGTTGCAGATGTGGGACTGGTTTTCCCATCATGACAATGTATTTTCTCACACAGCCATCTCAGTGTATCAGTTTTCGGTAAAGGACAGCATGACACCTCTCTTACCCCATGCACCTGATTCACCTGACCTCATTCTGTGTGACTTCTTTTCGTCTCTGTGAATGAAGGGGGACATGAAAGGACAGCGCTTTGACGACTTTGAAGAGGTGAAGAAAAAGACAAAGGAGGTGCTGTCATCCATCCCAACAGATGAGTTTGAATTTCCAAGAGTGGAATTGCAGGTCTGTATTAGGTGTAAGGGAGAGGATTTTGAAGGTAAAATGGTTGTTTTGTTAAAAAAAAAAAAAAAAAAGGGCTGAGCCCCAGTGGCGTAGTGGATGTGCGTGGGACTGCGGAGATTCAATTCCAGCAATGGGGCTGGGCCTCCTACTCCCACCACCGGAGAGCAATGATGCCAAAAAAAAAAAAAAATTAAATGCATAGGTTTGAAAAAGAATTCCATTTTTTTTTGAATCCTCCTGTATTGCCAAGGCATTTGCACTGGCTGCGCTAGCTGAAGTTCTCTGACCCGCTTTTCTTGAATATTCCATTGAGTGGGAATCATGTTCTGGACAGAGGAGTAGGGAAATTCTGTTTGTGTAGGCTGACGGTGAGCCTTGAGGAGCTTGTGTTTTCTAAATCGGTGGCCTGCAATTTGACTGGGGAGGGCTTGGACACAAGCCTCATCACCCAGTCCCTCCTACTTCTCTTCCTCTGGACTCCAGCAAGAACCCAAACTCCAAGTCTGAGGTTGCTAAGCGAGAAAGCAGAAGTAGAGGATATGTCGCTTTGCCAATACTTCCCTTCCCTTCCTTTCTTTTGGGGCCTCTTGGGAAGGGCTGAACTTTCCTCCTTCCTCCTCCCCACTTCATGTGTTCTGTTCTTTACCGCATCAACCCCTCAGTCTTTTCCGTTTCCCTCAATAACTAGCAGTAGGGCCAAGGCCCTGAAGCCAAGAGCCCCTCTTGGTCTGGTCTGTAGGAAGGATTCCAACCTCTCCTGTTCGACAAAAGTCAAACTGTATGCAGAATAGGATGCAGGGCTTAAGTTCTTGGAGCAGAGACGGCCAACACTTCACCTTCTAGAAGAAAAATTACTGACCACTCAGGGAGCTGGCTCTAAAATGAAGACATAGCATCTTGTTCTTCTGCTCTGGGTATTCCTTGGGGCTAAATTCTCCTTCACTTGCATTAAAACAAATAAATCTCCATTTCGTTGGGAGCATCTCTCCCCTTTAGTTCCTTCCTTTTTAAGCGCATCCCATCTTCATCCCTCTAACCCCCCACCTGTGGAGCCAGCTGGAGCCTGAAGCATTTCCCACATGTGTAGATGCAATTTCCTTTCCACAACCAACAATTCATCATCCCGAGTCACGGCATAAGGTGCACCGGCTGAGACAGCACAAGGTGACAGGCCTGGCATCGCAAGAGGCGAGAAATAGATGGCGTGGGAAGCAGATCCTGGTAGAATCTCTATGCCCAGTGATGGCACAGTCTGTCCAGCCCTGCCCAGCATCTAGAGTGCCCCTCTCATCCATCCCCTCCCTAATCAGGCCAGTTTTTTTTTTTCATGTCATTTCCTCCGTCATCTTGTCTCCAATTCCTTCTACCACCCTCACAGAGGCCACCCCCTTCAAACAACTAGATCACTTGGACCTGGTGTCCCAACTGCTCCCCCAGTCTGCTCTCTTGACCCTCACCAAGGCCATGGTGATTTTGTAAATTTCAGTGTGGCCGCCTACGTCATTCCCTGCCCAAAGACATCCAGTAGTTCCCACAGTTTTCACAATGAAGCCCAAGCCCTGTTTTATAGCCTTGAAAACTCACCGGGACAATTCTTCTCCGTCCTAGAGGGTTGGTAACTAGTCACCGTCGACTTGATGACAGTGCGTTTGGTGGTTGATTTTCTGGGTCTCTCTGAATGTCTCTGGGTGGCACAAATGGTTTTCACTTGTCTCCTAAATTAAAAAAAAAAAAAGATAGTTGATGGGTCCGATCTATAAAGCTTTACCATGGAAGAAAGGCCTGGAAATCTGCTTCTGTAAGATGCCAATCTTTGCATATGGAGCAGGTTAGCTCTGCCACACACGGAATTATTGTGAGTCAGAACTGACTGAATGGCAACAGGATTGGTGTTTTAGTGGGACCTTTCAATAGTTTTTGCTGCTATTGACCACTTCTTCCTTCTAGAAAGCTCTCATTTGTGATCATTTGGATTGTGATTTCCCTTCTAATATTTGTTATCTCTATAATTTGGTAATATGGGGACTAACCCATTTTGCATTTTAAAAATCCACTCTTCTGTTTATATGCTATGCTCTCAGTCTGAGAAAATGGCTTTGGCAAATGCCGATCAGGGCCACAGATGACTTCTAGGGTGAGGAAATGACCACATTTATGCCAAGAAACCTGGGATACTTTTATTTTTGGTAGTTTCTGGGTAAGAAGTCTCTTTGCTTCTCTGGGATCTCTCTGGGTATGATCATCTCTTTTCCTGGACTGGGAGAGGGAAGCCTGAACCTTGGACAATGGGCACCTACCTGGCTTTCAAATAAACGTAACCTTGCAGACCGCAGAGCTGAGAGACAGAAATAAATTTCATCCTGGATGTTCTTGTTAAGCAGCTGAATAAAGCTGAGCCCAAAGCCAGCCCTAGTCCTGATCTTTTTATATGCTTTTTATATGTTTTTATAAAGTTTTACATGCTTTTCAAGATTATTCATTTATTTTGTTTTATGTGCTCTTAAATAACCTCTATATTTCAGGCTAGTTTGAACCTACAAACTGTTGTTGCTATGTGCAGAGGAGTCCTAAAACCTCCTCTTGGGCTGAGCCCCGGTGGAGTAGTGGTTGTGCGTGGGACTGCGGCCCACTGGGACGGAGGTTCAATTCCAGCAGTGGGGCTGGGCCTCCTACTCCCACCACCGGAGAGCAGTGATGCACCCCCCCCCAAAACAAACAAACAAACAACCTCCTCTCATTTTGTTTTGTGCTCGTTAGTCCTTAGTCTCTTCCCCAATTCTGCTTCCTTTTCCTTTGCATTTCAGAAATATATCTCCAGGGTGTGTGTGTGTGGGGAGGATATCTTTGTTCTCATGAATAACAGGTGTCCTCACTCACTTCACTTGGTCACTGTCTTCCAAATCTATAGCGGAGGTTCAGTTGGTGGTATTTAACAGCTTTTTAGCATCTCCTATTTGCTGATGAAGATCAAGGATTTCAGACATTAATAATGGGTAACGAGTCATTGTGAAGAGAACAAGAAACTTCGCTACTGGACCCATAGGTAAGCTCATGAAAACACCCAGGAAAGAGTGATGTCAAGGGTTTCATCTTGTTTGAATCCACAATCAGTGCTCATGGAAGCAGCAATCAAGTGATGCCTTGCACTGGGTCAATCTCCGGCACACAATATCTTTAAAGAGTTGAAAGGCAAGGATGTTAATTTGAGGACTAAGGTGCTTCTGACCCAAGCCATGATATTTCTCATCAAAAAAATCTCATATGCCCGTGAAAGTTGGACATTGACTAAAAAGCCTGGAGAAGTCCATGCAGTTGAATTGTGGTACTGGTGAAAAATATTGAAAATACTGTGGATTTCCAAAAGAATGAATAAACGAAAATACTGTGGATTTCCAAAAGAATGAATAAACTTGTCTTGGAAGAAGTAAAGCCAGAGTGCTCCTTAGAAGCCAGAATGGTGCGACTTTGTCCTCTTGTGTACTTTGGACCTATTATTACCAGGAGACACAAGTTCTGGAGAAGAACACCATGCTTGGTAAAGAAGAAGGGCAACAAAAATGAGTAAGACCTTTGGCAAGATGGTGTGTTAGTCTGGGTAGACTAGGGAAACAAATTCATAGACACAAATATGTATATAAGAGAAACTTTTATATAAAGGGTAATTGTACACTAAGAAAACATCCCAGCTCAGTTCAGATTAAGTCCCTAAGTTTGATATTAGCCCATGTGCCTGATACCAATCTATAAAGCCCTCTTCAGAATCATGGCATGCAATGATGTCAAATGCAGAATGATCACAAGCCAGTGGGTAGAAAGTCTTTGGATCCAGTGGTGTTGTGAGCATCTCAGCGCTGGCGGGAGTCTCCACATGCCTTCTCTAGGTCCAGGTTTCTGGTCACATCGGGGTAGGTCCATGTGGCTTCTCCTCAGGGATGTCTCCCAAGGAGCCAGCTTTGTCAGTCGAGTGTCTCCAGGGAAGTGTTGTCAGTAGAAACTCTCCAAGGAAGTCAACCAAGAGAGACAGTGTCTCTGCCTCCAAGACAGAAGGACCACATTGCCCAGAAGTCTCAGGAGAAGGTCACGCCCACACAGAGGTCCCACTGGCCATTTCCAGATTGACAGGCCAGACTCCACCCCTACACTCTTTTTTTTTTTCTTTCGCATCACTGCCCTGGTGGGACTAGGAAGCCCAGCCTTGCTCCTGGAGAGCTGCTGCTGGAATTGAACCGCCAACCCCGTGGGTGGCAGTCCCGCACACAACCACTGCGCCACCAGGGCTCAGCCCTCAGCTTACACTCTTAAACCTCAAATTGACACCAGATTAGGTAACTGCCACAGATGGATCGACACAGTGTCTACAACAGTAAACTCACACGTAATAATTATGAGGGTGGCACGGGACTGGACAACGCTCCATTCTTTTGCACAAAGGGTCACTCTGAGTTGGAACTGGCTTCACTGTACCTGACTGCAATATTTTCCCTACGAATACCTCCAACACAACAAGCCCAGCATTGACTTTTTCATCTTTACTCACACCTCTTCCTGGTCCTATATTCTTTATATTTATTGATAACTCCCTTCCTTACTACTCGCTTCAAAGCCTGGGTGTCATCACTCTTCTTAAATACCTTCTCTCGTACCCCTGTATCCAGTCCGTCATCATGTCCTCCTCAAATCCACCTAATTTGCATTTTATGACCTGTCCCTACATCCATTGACTTAGTACAGCTGCCTATCATCTCTCACAAAAGAGAGGCAGACCTCTCCAACCCATGCTCTGCATTGCAACGAGTCCTTTTCTAAAATGGAACCATGGCCATACATTGCCTCAACCTAAGTGATCCCCTCTGCCCTTTAGGTCCCCCCTCACCCCTGGAACCAATGCCCTTCTAAGGCTCACCTCTCACCTTTGCTTCAGCATCTTCCTTGCCTTTAGTGCAGCTCCCCCAAACCCTCTGGTTCCTGCTGTGCTTCCTGAGTGTAGCTGGCGTGTTCATTTAACCGCTCATAGTGACGCTCACCGTGTCTGATCACACCGTGTTTTTTTTTTTTGCATCACTGCTCTCCGGTGGTGGGAGTAGGAGGCCCAGCCCCACTGCTGGAATTGAACCTCCCCGTGTTGGTTTTTAGATTGTAAGCTTCTTGAGGACAGAGACAGAATTCCCAGCTGCTTGGTCCGTGCCTTGCACATCTTGCACTGCGCCATGGAAACCCAACCAGTCTGCTCTCTATCTCCCCCATCAGGTTGGGCTTGGTGAGGCTACTGCATCTCTTAGCCATGGAGCAATTCTACTCTGAGAAGGGTTGGAATTGATTCTGGAGTACAGGTTCCCTTTACCTGTCCCTAGCACAGAACTTGGCCTCCTGTCAGTGTTCAGGAGAAGGTTAGCCAAGATAGTGAAGGCACAAATAACAGGAAAGTAGCGGTCCAGAGGTACTCTCCCTGCGCCCAGATGTTTAGACTCAGGCACCCATGGTGGCCAGCACAGACCTTGTTGATGAGACCAGTTGTCCTACCCAGCCCCGGACAGAGGGAGAACACTGTGAAATATATAAGGACTTCGTCAGGCTTAATGGTCCTCTTGCTTAGGACTTTTGCAGAAGATGTTGCTGAAGGGGTTTCCCCCTCCCCTCTAAGTAGGAAGCAAAAGGGAGAACGCAGTGGGGGGCCCTGGAAGGCCCACCCCAGTAAGTAGCAGGTGTGAAAAGGAACTGGAGTGTGTTGTCCTCACCACCAGGTTCTACAAGGGCCTTCTGGAGGGGAGGTAAGCACACGCTGAGGTCACTGGCAGGCCCCGAAAAAGTGTTCTGCTGTCTTTGGGGTAGGTATGGGGAAGCTTCCAGGCTTTTTGGGGGTGTCACACAGGGGACCTCAATGAAGAAAGAGAGGTCCAGCTTGCCTTTATTTTCCTGTCCTCACCCCTCAGTTAAGGGCCCCTTCGCCTCAGCCCTGGTGGTACAGCTGATTAAGTGTTGTACTGCCAATCACAAGTTCAGCAGGTCACAAGCACTAGCTGTTGTTCCGAAAGAGAAAGTTAGGCTTTCTGCTCCTGTAAAGATTCATAGCCTTGGAGACCCTAGACAGGACTCGAAGGCAGTGAGGTAGAAAAACCTCATTCTTCCCATCTCCGAGGAGCCCTTCCCTGACCGCCTGCCCACATGGATGGGTTCGCTCCCTCTCCTCAGGGCGCCATTCTACTTCTGGGCAGGCCCACAGGGCCGCACATGGAAAGTATGCCTAGAAGGCCCCCGGCCTGCCTGTGGATTTGAAGCTGGAATGTAGGTGTGGGGGAGCAGGATGCTGATCATCTGATCACGGGGCAGCTGCAGCTGGCAGGAGGGCAACAGTTTTGAATGATGAGTTCATAATTATGCTGAAAACTCCTGATAACAATAACCACATGAGGGGAACTCACTGCTTGGTCTAATCCTCTTTCCAGCAGGCCCTCTTAATGAGGTCACACTGCAGAGCAGGATGGGACTTCCCGCGGGCAGCGAGCATCAGGGAGCCCGCCACCGTCAGCACCCCCTCCTTCTCTTCTGCAGTAGGATGTGGCAGGAGACTGAGCTCAGCCAGCCGGGCAGGGCGCTCAGTGGGCTGACTCAACACCAGCAGGCTGCTGGGAGGAGCCCCTGGGAGGCAGGGCTCTGACCCTTGAAGCAACAACACCCTTCGTCCGTCCCCCCATCCACTTTGTAACTCAGTCCGTCCCCTCCATGAAGGGAGGCCCTGCCCATGGTGGAGGAGGACTCAGAGTCTGGGACAGGAGGGGGCTGGGGGCAGGAGCAAGCCCAGATATGATGGAGTTGATTCAGACTCCTCATGCACAGCAATCCATGCAGGCAGGCCAGAATTGCACAGCACAGAGGTTTCAGGGACGGGGTCTTCAGAAGTAGATGTCCACGTCGTTATTGTGAGACGCCACTGGAGACACTCAAACAGCCAGTCTTTCCATCAGCCCCAGATGGTTTGTATCGCCCAGGGGTGGGGGCGAGGAGCACGTAGGGCTCAGCAAACCTCTGGGAGCAGCTCCCATCTGCCCTGTAGCTGCGTGATGTGATGCAGTCTCGGTGACCATGCAGGGCCTCGCCCCACTCCGGCCATGGCAGCTGCACTGCCCAGGTCCCACCCTCCGGAGCATTGTGGGCAGTTGTTTATCTTCACTGTCATCTCCCCACCCCTGCCCCCTCCCTCTTTCCTGCTCTGCTTCTGCCTGCATCAGTCTAAGCTCTCACTCTTTATCTCCTTGGTCAAAAGCCACGTTTCTAGCCATATTTGAATTTGATTAGAGCCTCGAAGCAACTGAAAGACACGCAAAGAATGAAGGAATATTGGTGGTAGTGGACAAGCTCTTTTGGAAGAGAGAAGGCTGAAGCTCTCCTGAACCTGTTCCCAATAGTCATGGCCTTGCTACACCTTCCTTCGTCTCTTCATCCAGGCCTTTCTTTGGCTCTAGGCTGGAAACTGGGATATGGTATAGCCTTTACCATCAAGAAGCCCTTGCTCTCTCTCTACCTGTCTCCCTGCATGAGGAGCTGAGGGAACACAGCTGGTGCTGGACGTGAGCATAGGAACGAATTCTGACTGTGAGCCACACAGAGCCTTCAATGGGCGGCCTCTGTGATGAGCTCAGGCCTGGTTCACAGAGCGACTCCTACTTCTTATTTGCTGTAGCCCAAGGGACTCCACAAACAGCACCAGCTTCTGACGAGTCAGTGCTGAGGCAGTGGTGACTGCTAGGACCTGCTGCTGGAGCCTGGGACGAGGGCCTGGCAGGTGGACAGCAGTTGGCCAGGCAGTCCTTGGGGTGAGTCCACCAATCTCCCTGTGGACACCTGCAGCTGGGAGGCAGGGGACACTTTCAGACATCTTTCCTGGGACACTTTCCTGAAAGTTCAGAGACATTCAGTTGGTGCTTGTCTGACTTTAGAAAAATGACTTAGAAAAATCTGGCGCTGGAGAGGGAGCAGGACACACAGAGTACCAGGCGAGTTCTTGGTGTCACTGTGGGCTGTAGAACATTGTATTTATTGGGTCTGAGTAAACCATGGCCAGCTCTCAGGCCTACCCCACATCAAGCTTGCTATCCCCCCCATCCCATCATGCTTGCTTCAGCGGCACATATACTAAGATTCCATCCCATCAATATGATTGTTTGTTCTGATCCCATCTATACCTTGTGATCACACAGGTGTGCTTCTTCCATGTGGGCTACTTGTTTATCTTCAAGCCTCTAAGACCCCAGATCTTTTGATAGCCGGGCACCATCAGCTTTCTTCATCACATTTGCTTATGCACCCATTTTTCTTCAGCGATTGTGTTAGGAAGGTAAGCGTCACTGAATGCCAGGTTATTAGAACAAAATGCACTGGCATTGAGGAATTACTTGAGTAGAGGCTCAATGTCCATCCGCTGCCTTGATACTTAATATATATGTACATAGATCTATTTCCCTATCATTATATATAAATATTTTTTACATATATACATGCCTATTTAGATCTTGGTAAGTACCCTTTGCCTCCTGCTTCTTTTCTCTACTTTCTTTTCCTTTTCTCTTGTCTCACTATGATGTTTGGCCTTCATTTGTCACTTGGTTTCAGTAATTCCTCTCCATTACAATGAGGGGGAGTGCAGAGTGGAGAGCCAAAGCCTATCTGTAGACAATTGGACATCCCATTACAGAAGGGTCACAGAAAGAGACAAACCAGTCAGGGTGCTGTGTACCACTGATGAAACAGATAGCTTTCCTTTAGTTCTTTAATGTTTCTCCCTCCCCACCACTATCATGATCCCAATTCTACCTTTCAAATCTGGCTAGACCAGAGGATGGACATGGGTTTAGATGAGAGCTGGAAACACAAGGAATCCAGGACAAATAAACCCCTTAGGACCAATAATGAGTAGCAATACCAGGAGGGAAAAGGAGGAACTGATCACAATTTTTTTTTTGGTTTTTTTTGGACATCACTGCCCTCTGGTGGTGGGAGTAGGAGGCCCAGCCTTGCTGCTGGATTTGAACCTCCAACCCAGTGGGCCGCAGTCCTGCGCACAACCACTATGCCACCAGCTCAGCCCCGATGACAATTATTTACATATAACCCCCTCCCAGGGGGATGAACAACAGAAAAGTGAGTGAAGGGAGACATTGGTCACTGTAAGATGTGAAAAAAATTTATATATTATCAAGGGTTCATGAAGGAGGGAAAAATGAGGAATTGATACCAACGGCTCAAGGAGAAAGAAACTGTCTTGAAAATGATAATGGCAACCAATATACAAATGTGTTTGACACAATGGATGCATGTGTGGATTGTGATAAGAGCTGTATGAGCCCCCAATAAAATGATTGTGTGTGTGTGTGTGTGTGTGTGTGGGCATCACTGCCTCTGGGGGTCAGGGGCGCTACCCAGTGCCGCTGGATTTGAACCGCCAAGCCCTCCGCACTCAACCACTTACACCACAGGGGCTCAGCCCAAAATGATTAAAAAAAAAAAAAAGATTCCATCCCTTTCGGCAGCCTTTCCTGCAGAATCCTGCTCGCTACACCCTCCAGGACCAGCCACAGGATCTGGGGGACACAGCACCGATGGGGAGTCCTGGGACCCCTTGTTTAAAGACAGCGAAACATCTCCAGAGAGCAGCAGCACAGTGTCGAACTAATGTGGGAGCCTTTGGGGGCCTGGGAGCCTGCGCCGCTGCTCAGCTGCCATCCATAGGAACGGGCTGAGAACGTGGGCCCACGACAGAAGGGACTCTCAGGATACTTTTCCCAGCCTGGGGACAAGGAGGAGAGCAGTGAGTCCTCACTGATACTTGTTACTCAGCGGAGAGGAGGGGTCACCTACTCCCATTTCATTCATTAAAGGCTTTTTCCTTTTTCCTTTGCTTTGCCTCTCACCCTTGTTGTCTTTTGATATTGGGGCACTTGGGAAGGTTTTGTGTGTGTGTGTGTGTGTGTGTGTGTTGCACTGTTGGCAGAGGAGCTATCTGAAGGAGGGCTGCTCTTATACAATTACGGTTTGGTTTTCTATTAACTTTTCACCCCAACCTGGCTCCTCTGTGGCGGAGTAGCGGGGGGGGGGGGGGCGTATACTGGGCACATTCATATTGTCTGGTAACCCGGGACTCGCACTGCCTCCTCTTTCTGGCTTTCCCCATGTCCCCGTGCTGAGGGGGTCCTTGCGTCCCCCAGCTGCTCAGAGGGGAAGACAGACCCCGCAGAGTGCAGGCGGAGGTGGAGCTTTAATGGGCTCATTCC
Organism: Nesogale talazaci; assembly: GCA_004026705.1. Lineage (NCBI taxonomy): Eukaryota > Metazoa > Chordata > Mammalia > Afrosoricida > Tenrecidae > Nesogale > Nesogale talazaci. The sequence continues at coordinate 80,949 of PVJH01006364.1, read as the reverse complement.
CAGGCACCTGCTGGGAGGCACGGCCTTCTCCCAAGAAGACAGGACACAGTGATCCTTTCCGCGGCCAGCGCAGCGGCCCTGGGGGGAGAAGGAGCAGGAAGCACTGCCTTTCCCGACAAGGTGGACACAGAGCATGGCACGGTGGCATGGCTGTCCTCCATCGTCAACCCATCGGTCCAGGAATACGGGCTCCAGCTTGCTGGGCTCCGATGTGGCAGGAGGCGGTGAGGTAGACAGCAGGTCCTGCTGACAACGAACTCCAAGTCGACTTGGGAGACCCGGCACCGGCTCTCATCCGGAGGACGGGGGCTCTGGGCTCATTGCCAGGCAATGCCTGGTATCCAGGAGTGGAAAATAAAGACTGGGAGAACGAATTGCAATGAAAACATCGTGGAGACCCAAGCACAGACAGTAAGAATTCAGACAAAAGGAATCCCAAGCGAGGAACCCTGTCAGAAGAGAGGATTTCAGGTGCATGTGGAGGGACTTGGATTCGGGGAGTGAAAGTGGGGTCCCTGGGCAATGCAGGGTAGAGGTCAAGCCTAGATGTTTGGAGCTAGGGCGACATGCCTTCCAATGCTGGCTCACTTTTTAACAGCTGTGTGACTTTGGATAAGTAACTCTTCTGAACTTCCTGTTTCCCATATGTAAGATGGAGAGGAACAATACTTAACTCATAGGATTTTTGTAAGGATTAATGAAACACCAAAACCCAAACTCAGTGCTATGGACCCAATACTAATACACAGCAACCCCCGTGGGGCTCCGAGACTGTCGCTTTTCTATGGGAGGAGAAAGCCTAGTCCTTCTCCCTCATTGCTGGTGGTGATTTTGAACTGCCAACCATGCAGATCAAAGCCCAACTTAAAACCATGACACCACTAGGGCTTCTGTAGGGTTAACTAAAGTATTCTCCACAAAACCCAAACCACTGCCATCAAGTGGATTCTGACGCTAGGGCAGGGTAGAACAACACTGTGGGTTTGTGAGACTATACATCTTGCCAGGTGTAGGAGACCTCATCTTTCTCCAGTGAAGCAGCTGGTGGTTTCTAACCGCTGACCCTGTGATTAGCAGCCCAGCATGCAACCAGTACACTACTGGGGCCCCAAGCCTCAAGGATCTGACAGAAGACTACTTGAAGCATTTCAGGAAATATTCTTTTTTTTTTTTTAATCTCTAGGAAATATTCTTAAAAGGAAAGGAAAAAACCCTGATATTGCTTGAAAAAAGAAAACTTCTTGGGCCTTGTTTTGGGGGCTCGGAAGAAAACAACATTGGTAAATGACTTGAAGAAGAACTTATTTAAAAGTAAACAGGAAGCTTTCCTAGAAGAGAAGAAAACATTTTTCTAGGACTGGTATAATTAAAGTCAATGCCAACTGTAAGAAAAAGGTATATTATTTGTAAATTCGACTTAAGGTTTCTAAAGTGGGTGATGGGAGACATTGGACAGTGGAAGACATGACAAAATAATTATAATTTATAAATTATCAAGGGTTCATGAGAGAGGGAGGGTGGGGGAGGGAAGGGGAAAATGGGGAGCTGTTTCCAAGGGCTCAAGTAGAAAGAAAACGTTTTGAGAATGATGGTGACAAAAAAATGTACAAATGTGCTTAACCCATTGAATATATGTATGGATTGTGATAAGAGTTGTATGACCCCCCCCCCCCAACAAAATGATTGGGGAAAAAAAAGTTTCTATTAGATTCTACTACTTTTTTATTTTATTTTAATTTTATTTATTTTTTTATTTTTTTAGATTCACTACTTGGGATGAAAGCTAACACCATGCACGTGGGCTGTCATTATTCTTAGGTGTTGGCAAGTCTGTTCTGACTCATCGGGACTCATGGGCAACAGAAGAAACCCCACCCCACCCCCACCCTGCACCAACAACCCTCA
>PVJH01006364.1:0-78944 GCA_004026705.1 Nesogale talazaci | reverse complement strand
CAGTCCATCTTGCTGAGGGCCTTCCTTTTTTAAAAAAAAAAATTTTTTTTTTTTTTTTTTGGCATCACTGCTCTCCGGCGGTGGGAGTAGGAGGCCCAGCCCCACTGCTGGAATTGAACCTCCGTCCCAGTGGGCCGCAGTCCCGCGCACAACCACTACGCCGCCGGGGCTCAGCCCATGCCTCTTGTTTGTTGTCCTTCTACTTAATGAAGCTTGGTGTCCTGCCCAAGGACTGGTCTCTCCTGAGAACATGTCCAACGTGCTCAACATTGATTTCCTTGTGTTTTCGGCTGTCCACGGTACTTTGAATATTCTTCACTCTAGTTCGAGAGCATCGATTCTTCTTCGCTTTTCCTTATTCAGTGTCCAACTTGTATATGCACTTGAGGTGAATGAACATTGCACCAGACCTCTTTAAAGGGTCAAAAAGCAAGTTTCTTCCTTTGTGGACTAAGTTGCACCTGACCCAAGCCAGGATATTTTCAATCGCCTCACTCATATCCTAGAGAAGATACATACTGCTCCTCTCTCTAGGTGAGCAGTTCTCAACCTGGGGGTTGTCATCCCCTTGGGGGTCGATGACCCTTTCACAGGGTTGGCCGATTCATAACAGTAGCAAAATTACAGTTAGGAAATAGCAATAAAAATAATTTTATGGTTGAGGAACTGTATGAAAGGATCATGGCATTAGGAAGGTTGAGAACCTTCTGCTGTAGGTGCTAGGAGAAAAGAGTGTCTCCACAACTGTCTAGGACTCCCTTGGTCTCCTGTGAAGTCAGGGAGTTGAACAGAACGAAGGATTCTTCCAGTGTTCCATGGCCTTGTCTGCCAGTTACGCATTTACCGAGGGCACGGCCGCACAGTGAGTTACAGAGGCTAGTGACTCATGAGAAATGTGGCTATATTTGCTACGTCCCTGTCTTAGCCGCTCAGTGAGGCATATGTTAACCATTTAATTAAATAGCTGCCTTTTATATATGAGAAAAAGGAACCACCTTCTGCTAAAACCAACACAAAACCAAACGAAATTTACTGCCATTGAGTCAATTCTGACTCACAGTGACAAGAGAACAAAGAACAAAGTAGGTCTGTCCCTGTGGATCCTTGAGGCTGTAAGTCTTTATGGGTTTCTCACTATTTCCAGCAGAGCAGCTGGTAGATTCCAACTGCTGGCCTGGTTAGCAAGAAGCCCAACGCATAACCCAGTAAATTACAAGGCTCTGTCTGCTAATACAATGGCAAATCAATACGGAACTCTCTGCCACCGAGTGGATTCCAACTCTTAGTTTCCCTGTAGGATCCTGTAACGTACAGTCTGGGAAAAGCACAGGGCAGGTCTACTGTGACCTGTAGGGTCACACTGAGTCGGAATTAACTTGATGGCAATCAAGTTAATTTGGTTTGGTACTGAGTTTGGTACTGAAGTTGGCTCATTCTCTCTAGCAAAAGGCATGTATTTAGTTGAGCATTTAATCCAGTCCCCTATTGAGCTGAGGAGATTGGTCTGAAAGAGGGAAAGCATTCTTACTTTCAAGAAGTGGGTGACCACCCTCTTCAAGGGCTTCAACAACTGTTGGTAATATCAGAGCAGCAGTCTATGCAGCAAGTAGCACGTATATCAAGGAACCAAGGGGTAGAGGATGTCTATTCTGGAGGTGGCGAGGATGGGGATGTGTATCACTCATTGCTTGAGAGGCTCCAGTTGTGAGATGCTGTGGTACCTCTGAGAAGCAGCCTGTTGGAGGTAAATTGTGAATCTCTACCATGTAGTGATGGGAAACGTGGGCGGTCCTGGGAGACCCACGTTAGTTCAGCTCTTGGTTCCACGTTTACTAACTGTGGGATTCCCTGAGCAAGTTACTTAATTCCCAATCTCTCTCTCTCTCTGTGTTTTGATCATGTCTTTATTAACTTTCTAAAGGAATACTCGTAGTATAAGATCATAAAAGTAAAACACTTTTTTTTTTTTTTTTAGGCATCACTGCCCTCAGGTGGTGGGAGTAGGAGACCCAGCCTTTGCTCCGTGGAGCCGGAATTGAACCTCCATCCCAGTGGGCCGCAGTCCCGCGCACAACCACTACGCCACCGGGGCTCAGCCCCCCCCTTTTTTTTTTGTGGGTATCACTGCCTCTGGTGGTCCTGGACGCTACCCAGCCGCCACTGGATTTGAACCGCCAAGTCTGCGGGCTGCAGTCCTGCACTCAACCACTTACGCCACCGGGGCTCAGCCCTAAGTAAAGCACTTTATATAAAGTAGTCCTTATTACTGAGTTTTAAAATTAGGTATGATCATATCCATTTGACAGAAAAGAAAACTGATGCTTAAGAAAAAGAAAAAAATTAAATCTAACCGCAAAGCTTAATCTCTTGCTTCTGTGTCAGTTTCCCTCTCAAATTCTCACACCGATTCTCCCATCGAGTTGGTTCTGACTCCAAGAGACCCATGACCAATGGAAACAAATACTGCCCCGGCCGGCACCATTCTCACAATGATTGCACAAGCCCCTGGCCATCATGGTGTCACTCCATCTCATTGAGGGTCTGCTTCTTTTGTTGCTGGCCCTATACTTTACCAAGTAAGATGTTCTCCAGGGACAGATCTCTACTGCTGATATGTCCAAAGCATAGGAGAAGAAATCTAACCATTCTCACTTTTTAGGAGCATTCTGACTGTAATTCTTTTTTTTTTTTTGGGGGGGGGGTGGTATCACTGCCTCTGATGGTTGTGGGTGCTACCCAGTACTGCTCCTGAGAGCAGCCGCTGGGTTTGAACCATCAAGCCCGTGGGCCGCAGTCCCACACTCAACCACTTATGCCACTGGGGCTCAGCCCTTGACTATAATTCTTGTGAGACAGATTTGTTTGCTTTTCTGGTGGTTCGTGGCATATTCAATATTCTTCACCAAATCAACACAATCTTCCTAATCCCTGGTTCCCCAGAACTCTTCTCAAATCCTACCTTATTGTGTTCTGTATATACGTAGTGTGATAGGTAAGTTTATTGTGACAACCTAGTCCATGAACACATTGTCTCTTTCTCTTTGATGATTGGACCAGTGTGTGGCTGTCTTAGTTGGTTCTCTGCCTCAACTTGCGAGCTACACTGCCTGTGGGACACCCTATCCATGGACTGTGTCACTGTCATTTGAGGTTCCCTCAGGACCTGCTTAGTCACACTACTTGAGTATACATTTGTTGAGCTGGAACTGTCACTGTCATCTGACTGACTGTTGGTGACCAGCCTTGATGTTTGTTGCCTGTGGCAAATTGCCTGAATTGCTCTACAGAGGACTCAGCTCTCTGCTTTCTTGACTTGCACCCGGTGGCCCTCAAGACTTGAAGGATTGCCAGTGTATTAGCTGTCTCATGGAAATGAGTTGCACTGAGGCATTTGTATAATAGACTAATTAGACTATAGTACAATTGTCTCTATAGACTAATTGAATATTTATTTCTTATTTTGTATATCTATCTATCATCTATCTATCTAAAATCATAAATTTCAGAAAATCATTGTGTTTCTAGGAGAAGTCAGAGAAGAAGAAGGAGACTATGTCTATGACAAGGTGACTCAGAGTGATCATGTTTTAAAAAGCAGGGGTGTTAGCCTCTCTAGAAATGGGGCTGTAAGCAATGTTTTCTGAATAGGACAGGTGCCTGGAAAACCAGAACTTGACAAACTTCCTGTTGCCTCGGCTTAGGAAAAATCAATAGATCCAAAGTGGAAAAGAGAAACCAGGCACCTGTAGAACTGTTCAGAACAGGGTTTACACTGAGTAGGGCTATGCCCAGTAGGCTGTTGTCCCTTTAGGGGACAAGGCCAGAGATAATGACATCATGTTCTTAGTATTTGAGAATTTCACAGAAGAATATCTGCATGGGAAACAAGGTGGTATGAACTTTCACATTTTTAAGCGTGAACTTTATTTCCAAACCTGGCTCTTTAACTTTCTTCCATTTTAAAGCCATATTTCCATTTTTGTTTGTTTTTGAATTTCTTCTTTCTTTTCTCTGATGTTATATAGTTGAAGATCTCCCTGGAAAAGAATACACGATTCTGCTGCCTCTTCTTGGATCTGTACACATCGGAACCATTTTTTATAACAGAGTTCAGGAAGTTTGACAGCCCTTGGTTTGGCTGAAAGACTGCTGGTGTATGCCAGAGCTGACAACGAACACCTTGCTAGAGAAGTTATAAGGAAGAGAAGTCTCACAGCTCAGGAATGTGAAAAGCACACAAAAAGTCCAACTCACTGCAATCGAGTTGATACCAGCTCCCATAGAACTACCCCTGTGAGTTTCCAAGACTTCAACTCTTTATGGGAGTAGAAAGCCTGGTCTGCCTCCTGGGGAGTGGCTGGTGATTGTGAACTGCTGACCCTGGCATAGTATCCCAACTTGGGATCACCCTGCCACCAGGACAAAGAGGCTCTTCAAACTCAGAAGCCACAGTGAGGTGGTAAAAAATGGCAGCTTGAACCATGGGTTTGACTCAAAAGGGGCTTGATGCCTCTGGGAAGGTGAAGGGAGAAGGTAATCTATGCATGGGGTTGATGTCAACTTAGTGCAATGTTTGATTTTTTCTCTTTTAGCTGTGTGGCTGCTGGCCCCACTTTCCTCTTTAGAAAGAGATGTCAGCCATAAATGCAAGGCTGAAGCCCTGTGTGGGATATAGCTGCTCCCTGAAAGGATGGAGGCTTGCATTGGAAAAGTGAGCCACTGAACATGCTCTGGGGCACAGTTCTGCTCGGACCCGCAGGGGACTCCCATGAATTGGTGTTGACTTGACAGCAACTGGTTTGGGTTTTAAGTGAAGCCACTGGCTGCAGCTGGGAAGACAATGAGTGGGAAGACAATAACCATTAAGTTATAATTCTCCTTCCCTTTATTTTAATGCACAGAATTTATGGAACAGGAAAGATGTCATTTGGGTGTGTTTTTTTTTTTGGGGGGGGGCATCACTGCTCTCCAGTGGTGGGAGTAGGAGGCCCAGCCCCACTGCTGGAATTGAACCTCCGTCCTAGTGGGCCGCAGTCCCGCGCACAACCACTACGCCGCCGGGGCTCAGCCCTTGGAAAGATGTCATTTTAATATATTTTAAGGGTACTATTTATTGACACTAATTACATTCACTGTGTTGTACTACCAACGTTACTATCCATTTCTGAAAGGTTTTCAACGCCTCAAACAGAAACTCAGCACTTCTTGAACAATAACTCCCCACTTCTTACCTTTTTCAGCTCCTGGTCACCTCCAATCTACTTTGGCCTCAATGCATTTGCCTATCCTGAATATTTCTTAAATTTTTAAAATTGTGCTTGCGATGATTAGGAATTATGCCAACTAGATACTCCTGGATAAGAGTAAGGGTGGAATCCGCTGGGTCACAGTCTGATGATGCTTCCTTGCATGTCGTCGTGTGTGTGTGTGTGTGTGTGTGTGAGAGAGAGAGAGACAGAGAGAGAGACTTGAGCAGAGCTGACTTCTCTTTGGCCCTCTGCCTTCTGCTGGAGCTGAATCTCTCATCTGGTTCCTTGATTTCCTGTTGCATCCTTTGCTGATCCCAGGAGCCATCAGTGGACTATTGATAGTGGATTCATTCATAAGACTTCTGATTCAAATGACCTCCGTATCCACCAGCCCATGCACCCTGCTGTCTCTGCTGCATCATCCTACTTCCTGTGCATTAGCTTCCACACGTCGAGAAGCCTGGCTTGCACCAGACTGGACATACTATTTCTCCAACTGTGTAAAGCATATCTTGATTTAAATATCTCTCTCTCTCTCTCTCTCTCTCTCTCTCTCTCTCTCACAGCATATGCAAGAATCATTGGTTTTTCTTCTTGAAAGAACCAACTTGGCACAGTGCTTTTGGTGAAAGTTTACAGAGCAAACTAGGTTCCTGTATGACAGTTTGCATGAAGTGTTCCCTGACATTGGCTGCATTCTCCACCCTGTACAAGCATTCTCCCCATACACATGCTAGATTTTTCAGTTCCTTTCATCTGCATTTTCTACCCTGCCAGACTTTTCATCTTTACTTTTGGGTAAATGTGGTCTTACCGATCCAACTAATTATGGGTTCTCAGATAATTGATTGATCTAAAGAACATATTAGGACACAGAATAAGGGTCTGAAGAATCAACGTGGACAGGAAAAAAAGAAAAGTCAATGTGTTTGAATTATGGTGTTGGTGAACACATTGAAGGACCGCCTAGAGAACAAACAATGTCTTGAAAAGAGTACATTCAAAATGCTCCTTAGAAGTGAGGATGGAGGCATGGCTGAATATTGTTTGTTTTGTTTAAATCGGCCAGACACCATGCCACAGTATTGCTTTCTCGTTAACGTATTTACGGGGTGTGCTGTGTTTCCTTCATGGCATATCACTTGGAAAGGGGAACACAAAGAAAAAAAAAAGAAGTGCGGATGGTGAATGGTGAGTGCTGTGGACATGGTATCATGAGAGACAAGTCCCTGATACAAGACAACATGCTTGGTCAAGTAGAAGGGCACTGAAAAGGAGGACGATCTTCGTGGAGACAATTAACACAGTGGCTACAACCATCGGCTCAAACATAACCATGATTGTGTGGATGGTGCAAGTTAAAGTGACCAGACGTTTCTCTTTTTAGCAATTTAACAACATCCTACAACGTTTTAAAATTAAAATAAATATATTACACAACTATTTTTGCATTCTATGAAATTTCTGTTGCTCCATATAGATAAAATTTTCAATCAAGAACCTCCCTCCCCGACCCCCGTCAATGGTGTCCTGCTTAAAATCTGGTCACTTTATGCAAGATGGTATTTTGTTCTATTGTACACAGGGTTGCTGTGAGCTGACACCAACTTGACAAGACCTGACAACAACAAAAACAAAGGATATATGATGGTTGATGTGTCTGTCTGTTTGGTTGATGGTTAGTTTTGGGGAATGGCTTCAATTTCAGGCAAAAATGTTGTCTTAGAGCCATAGACTCAGGATTTCCTTCAGTCTCTGTAAGACCAGCAAGTCTGGTCTTTTTTAGGAATTTGATTTTCTCTTCCACATTTTCCTTCTGCTCTGTCTGGGATCCTCTGTTGTGATCCCAGCCAGAGAAATTGATAGTTGCAGCCAGATACCTTTGAGTTCTTTGGGTTTGGGGGTCATGTAGGCTGTGGATTATAAGTCAGTTCCAATACCTAGCGACACGAAAGGACAATGTAGAACTAGCTCTTTGGGTTTCTGAGGCTGTGAATCTCCACACATGCAGAAGGCCTCATTTTCCTCCCTCATAGCTGCTGGTGGGTTCAAACAATTTACCCCATCTTTAGCAGTTCCAGGCATAGTCCAGTACCCCACTAAAGACTGGTATGCGGGCCATTCATTCTTTCAATCTATTGAATATTTGGTTTTCATCATTTACCTTTGCTACAGATAATATCGATGGTTGTACCAAAGATTGTTGTGTCTCACAAGCTTTTTTTTTGGTGTGTGGGCATCACTGCCCCTGGTGGGAGTAGGAGGCCTAGCCTTGCTCCCGGAGAGCTGCTGCTGGATTTGAACCACCAACCCTGTGGGCTGCAGTCATGCACACAACCATTACGACCCCGGAGCTCAGCCCCCCGCCCCCCCCCAGCTTTTAAAACCCAAGGAGCGACTCATTAAAGTTGGATACGGAGCATTGTCTTTATGAATGCTACTGTGGTGATTGACGTAGATGGCCCTCCAATCTATGAGGCTTTGCCTTTGAGCCTGGGAGGTGTTTGGTTCCATCTGAGAAGTGCTGTGACTGTGTCCATTGGGTGCGCTATTGTTTATATTAATTTGCATACAGTCCCTACAATTAAGTGTTGTTGTTATTAAGTGCCAGTGAGTTGGCTCTGACCCACAGAAAGCCAATACAAAACAGAACGAACTGTGCCCGGTCCTGTGGCAGCCTGTGTCATTATCCTTTGAGCCCACTGATGACTGTCACAGTGTCAATCCATCATGTGGAAGATCTTCCTCTTTTTGACTGCCTGGCTACTTTACCAAGCATACTGTCCTTCTCCAGGCATAACGATTCAGACATATCCACAACCCATCTCCTTTCCTTTGGAAGATTCTCTCAGACCGATGCTTACAGGGGCAGAACGCTTGCTTCCTGATATACTCGAAAGGTGTGAATAATTATTCAAACTGCAAAGTTGCCTTCGTCTGTCTCTGCCAACTGCTTAGTGATGAGGCCCACCTGGCAAACGTCTGTCTGGGCAGGTGAGACAGCAGGCAGCAGATGGGTAAGGTATTTTTAGCAGCTGACGTGGGCTGAGATATGTGGCTTCAAGACCGCACACTTGCACCTCTGTGGTGAAGAAGAACCTTCCATGGAAGGCAGTCAGCTTAGGGGCCTGATCTATTCCTGACAGAGCACAAGCCTTCAGCGATTGGTCTAAGACGGTGGTTCTCAACCTTCCTAATGCCACGCGACCTTTTCATACAGTTCCTCATGTGGTGGTGACCCCCAAGCATAAAATTATTTTCGTTGCTACTTTCTTACTGTCATTTTGTTCTTGCTATGAATCAGGCCGTCTCCAAAGGGGTTGCCATCCACAGGTTGAGAAGCGCTGGTTTAAGGCATGCAGGTCGAGGTCCCAGCTTTTGGCAGTTTATTCTTGAAGGTACCACCTTCTCACACACCTTTGTGGCTTTTTTTGTTTTGTTTTGTTTTTTGTGGGCATCACTGCCTCTGGTGGTCCTGAGCGCTACCCAGCCGCCGCTGGATTTGAAGCCCGCGGGCTGCAGTTCCACACTCAACCACTTACGCTACCGGGGCTCAGCCCCTTTTGTGGCTTTTTATACTCTATCCTATACCTTTCTTGTTCTTAGACCACGGTAAATGCCCACCAGATCTTTTCCTGACACCTTTAGGGGGAGTTAGGGCTGCTGCATTGCCTCTGGTGCAGCCCTTCACACAAGATATTGTAATTATTCATCTCGGAAACAAAAGCTAGACCTTGGTCAAGCTGTCGGTTCTGTCTGATTCACTTCCATCTTACCAGAACATTGTCAAGTACTTGACATATGATAGATGTTTGTTGGATGAAAAAAATGATATAAATCTGCCAATTCTGTGATATTCTTGTTGCACATTGGGCTGCAAACCACAAACAAGGTCAACAGTTTGAAATCACTTAGGGGCTCTTCAGGAAAAAGATGAGGCTTTCTATTCCCTTAAAGAATTAGTTTCTACCACTGAGGACATGTGGGAACATGTGAAGAAAGTTGATGGTGTCCAGCTATCAAAAGATATAGCATCCGGGGTCTTAAAGGCTTGATCATAAACAAGCCGCCGTCTAGCTCAGGAGCAACAAAACCCACCATAAAAGAAGCTCACTTGCCTGTGCGATCATGAGGTGCTGAAACAATCAGATATCAGACATCAAAGAACAAAAATCAAAATCAGTGGACCAATTGACTCCCGATATCACTGAAGACAAATGGATACAGAGGCAAACAGAGTAGAAGAAATGATGGTGCCCAGTTACCAAATGATTGAATGCCTGGAATCTCAAAGACTTAAAGATAATCGAGTCGCCATTCAGTGCAAGAACAGCAAAGCCCACATGGAAGAAGCACACCAGCCTGTGTGATCAAGAGGGGCCGAAGGGAGCAGGTATCGAGCATCAAAGAACAAGAATCATATCGTTACGAATGAGGAGGAGAGCAGGGTGGGGACCTAAGGCCTACTGGTGGGCAATTGGTCACCCCTTTACAGGGTAGCCACAGGGAGGAGATAGACCAGTCAAGGGGCAGCCAGGCAGTGATGATGCATACAAGTTTCCTCTAGTTCCTGAAGCCTTCCTCCCTGCCCACCCAACCATCACGGTCCCAACTCTACCTTACAAATCCAGATGGACTGGAGAAGGTACACTGGTGGAAAGGGGAGCTGGAGATATGGGGAAACCAGGATGGGTGAGCCCCTTCGGGCCAGGAGTTAGATTGGAGCTGCTGGAAGGGTGGAGAGAAGGTGGGGTGGAGAGACGGAACCAACTGCAAGCATATACACATAAGCTCCTATTGGAAGGACGGGCATCAAAGGAGTGGGTTGGGGGAGAGTTCAGGAAGTGTAAGATATGACAGAATGATAATAATTTATAAAGTACTGAGGGTTGGTTGGAAGGAGAGAGAGCAGGGAAAGAGGGGAAGGAATGGAAAAGCCAATACTAGGGGTTCAAGGGAAAAGGCAGATGATTGGAGAACGATAATAGCAGCGGACATGTGAAGGTGCCTGGCACAATATGTTTATTTATGTATTGTGAAAAACGATGTACGAACCTCCAATAAAATGATTTAATAATTAAAAAAAAAGAATTAGTTTCTAAAATTCATACAGTTACTGTGAGAATTAACTCAATGGTAGTGAGTGTGTGATATCCTTCCTCTTTCTTTAAAAAATTTATATATATGCAAACATTTACATAAAAAGTGGGGTCTCATTTAATAGTTTCTTATATTATTCTTTGAGATTGGCTATATTCTTTACAATGTGTCAACATTCTTATTTCTGTTCTGATAATTGTTTCTATTAATTAGCTTTTCTGCTCCTTTTCATCTTTGTTTTCAAGTAAATTTTGACCCTTTGGTCTCATATTAAAAAAAAAAAAAGGAATACAGTACTTAAGGGTGATAATGTTTATTTTATGAGCTAATCTGTTATTTAACTGAAAAGCAATCTCTGGGAGTGACTTCTGTTCCAGGTATAAAGGGGATCTTTTGGTAACAGACTTGGTAGTCCCTCTGGTCTTTATTGGGTCAGTAAGTCTTAATTTTTTTTTAGAAAGAATTTGAGTTTTGTTCCCTGTTTTTCTCCCACAGTATCCAGGACTATTTATTGTGTTCTAAGTAAGAAGAGTCAGCAGAGGCAGCAGGCACCATCTAACTCGGTTCTCAGCACAGATGAGGCCATGATGTGTGTGTGTGGGGGGGGGGGGGATTAGTCCTGCTGCTTCTTTTTTGAGTCTTTCGTTTCCTTGTTTGGTTTTCCTTTTGTTCCAGAAGAATAGAGGCCAATACTTCTATCTTACATGGCTGTTTATAAGTTCTTAAGACCCCGGACACTAATCATCGGTCTATGATTAGAACATAATGTTTATGAAGAAGGTTATGCCAATTGACCAATCTGTCTCATGAGACTATGGTCCTAGACCATCACACTCAGTAGACCAATTCAGTAATGTGTTCAGTTATGTTTACGAAGTATCCATAACTGGGTCCCTGATGTACTTCATAAATACAGCACAAAAGTGTGCAGCTGTGCCTAGATCTAATTGTGTATGGTTGTGTATACATATGCCCTTCTAGACACAGCTATGCATCCTTCTCTACCTATGTAGACATTCTTTGGTTGCTTTCTTTCTTCTTAGACACCATAAAGTACTCCATGATTTTGCTTAATGTTTTTAAAATGGACATTAAAATGGTTTAAAATGGACATTAAGCCAAACTGTTTTTGTTTTGAGAATTTTACAGCTGCCCCTGACGTCAATAGAGCTCTAGGAATCCTTAAACAGTAAGCATAATAATCCTCTTCCCTTATCCTCAATTTAGAAGCTAAAGGTCTCAGAGTTAGGAGTATAGGTGGTGCAGTCCACAGGTGAGTGTTGACCTGCTCACTGGAACGTTGGGAGTTCAAACCCAGCAGCTGCTCAGAGGAAGGAAGATGAGACTGTACGCACCTGCAAAGGTTCGCAGCCTTTGAATCCGGGGTAGGGAGGCTGTGAGTCAGCATGGGCTTGATTACCATGAGTTTTTAGTGGGTGTCTCCGAATTACCGGTTTTCAGAAGGGAGGCTAAACCCCAAAGGCACAATTAGTACAGAGTCCATCAGTTGTGTGTCTGGGGCTGACTTGCCCCTGACAAGAGTTCTTGAGCTGGGTTTTAGGGGACCGGATGGGGTCCCATAAAAGACTTGCTTTCAAACTCGGTGAAAGCCTGGAAAAGCTGTGCTTCCAGGAAGTAGGGATTAAAACACCCCCCCCCCACCTCAGAGTTTAGCCTGTTATTTGTCATACCGAGTCTCCACTAGCCGGAACACCAGTTAAGAGTTAAATCCCCCAAAGGTTGCGCTGCTGTGTACCCCTTCCTCGCACCCCTTGACTTCTCATGGGGAGACCCTGTCAACAGCTAGGGTTTTCCCTGAGCCCTCTTTGGGGATCACTTTAGGAGGTTTCTGTTGCCTCTCAGGTGAGAGACCCTGGGCTTCAAGTTCCACAGACGCCCTGGGAAGAGGTGCTGAGAAACAAGAACCTTCCGGAGGGGTGGACACAGGCCAGTGTGGTGAGAAGAGGAGGATGGAGGTTCTCACCTTTCCTAATGCCGAGACCCTTTCATATAGTTCCTTACTTGGTGAAACTTGGTTGACCCCCCCCCCCCCAAACATAAAATTATCTTTCCTGCTACTTCATCACTGTCATCTTGCTACTGCTATGAATCAGGTGGCCCCTGTGAAAAGGTCGTTTGACCCGCAAAGGGGTCGCGACCCACAGGTTGAGAACCATATCTCTGAGGGTTCCTTCTGATTCCAGTCGCGGAGTCTGGCGTTCAAGAGCCTGGTAATCCGGCGAGTACCAAGACGTGGGCACCGGTGAGAACTTACCCCAAGTCCCGACTTAAGTCCCTGGATTTTCCTCATGGCATCAACAAAATGAGACACCAGAAGCTCTGCGGACATGTTACTTCAGGGGCTGAAATTATAGACTCGTAAGAGGCCAACACGGCGATTTGTGGTAATAACTATTCTAGCACAGGTTGCAAAAGCCTCGCAAATGTTGGCCTTGCTTGAAATCTTTCCCCGCCCCCGCCCCACACCCCCCACCGCCAGTGCAGAACAGGTTGGGAGGCAGAGCGACTATTTCCTGTTTGTTTGTGTTTGAGAGCCAAGCTGTCTGGAACGACTGTCTGGAAGGACCTCTTCCCCATCCCCGCAACGGAACCCAGCAATCAGGAGCCACCTCCGAACCCTGGGCCGCCTGGAGAAATAAACACTCTTCAGATCCAGAGGGATCATTAGCCGCGGGCGGAGGAGGTTTCTAGTTGATCCTCTGGTAGGGACTATCCTAGCGTAGGTCAAAAAGAATTGCTACAGAATCGCAGGAATGTTTATTAAACAAACAAAAATATATCAAAATGTGAAAGCTGCTGTTTCTGGGCGTATCCTCCTCACTGGGTCTGTACATTTCTGAAGTCAGTGTTTCCCTCTCTCTCACCTGTCTGTGTGCTTTGATTGACATCAATGTTAAAGCAGCAGTTGGGGCCTCGTTGAGGGACTCTAATCACCATCCTTTGAAATCCTCTTTGAGTTTGGAGAACAGAAAGAAGTCTAAAGGGGAAAGAAAGGGGCATAGGGTATGTGAGGTCAGGTTTCCCAAGGGAATTCTCCACAGTCAGTAGAGATCTCCTAGATCAAGCAATCACAGAGGAGCTCTTGACACCCTTGAAGAAGGAACAGGGCGGTGTCATGATGGGAAACAAAGCTGATCTCTGTCTCGATTGAACAGGCCTGGCAGATGCCCCGAGAAGCCACCGTCTGGTGGGACTTTTTGTCTTTAGGGCAGCCTCACAAAACTCAGATTAATGTATTACTGCGACAACGTGTCTGCAGCCACCCACTGATCTCAGAGACGTGTTTGAAATCTTTTCTTGGGGATACGCCTGTGCAAGTACGGCCTGGACTACTACTGACATACCCTCATAGGTCTCAGAATGAATCCGCTCTTTCCCCTTTAACTCTTTGGCATTCAAATGATGCCTTAGGGAAAGGAAGTGAGAGCAATTTAAATCAATGGTGCTCAAGGTTGTCTGCACTTTAGAATTACTAAAAAAATGGCTTTACTGACATATAATTCACATATCATAAAACTCAATGACTTAAAATATATTAAAAGAGTTGTGCAATCATCACTATAATCAATTTTAGCACATTCTCTTCATTCCTGTACCCCTGATGATTAGCTCCCCACCCCACCCCACCCCCAACCTGCCCTGTGATACACCGAAGGAACTATTAATCTAGTTATTCTCTCTAAAGCGTCACCTATGCGGAATTTCATATAAAGAAAATCATACAAAACAAACAAACCAGCCCCAACCACAACAAGAAACAAAAGAAATCCTCAATCTCCAAGGAAGAAAAAAATAATAAAAATCAGACCAAATTTAAAATGGGCCCAAAGGGAAAACAACTGAGAAGATGTCACGTTTTAGCCTAACTTTCTCCGCAGGAGGAGCCCCTGGGCCACCAGCTGCAAGCTTAGTGTCTGCAGCCCACCAGCCACTCCATGGGAGACAGGTCAGTGTGTTTGTTCCCCCAGAGACTCACAGCCTACTGTGGAACTTTCGATGGTCCATGTGCCCAGGCTTAGCATTTCTAAAATGCCTCAGGCAATGCCAATATGCAACTAAGGTTGAGAACCTGACGTAAGTGACACATGGGTGTTCTTCCAGCCATTCTACCCAGTGTCTGAAAGCCTGGTGTAAGCATGCGGCGAAGGATACGGCTCTTCCATTCCCTCAGGAGCTGGGTTTGTGTGCCCTTCAAACGGTGCTTTCTGAGGTGGAGTGGGAGTCGGGCGTTTCAAGAAAGGTATTTCAGGACAACAATCTTCTGGTTCAACTAAAGCAAGTGATGGCTACTGAATGTCGTGGAGAGACTTTTAAGAGCAGTGTTGGTTACGTAAGATAGCTTACAGGAATAGCTTCAAACCTAAGCTGGCGTGACTCCCATCCACACTTTCACACGGGCTACGTGCAGCGCCTTCTGCCAGAAACCCAGGAGTCATCACCATTGTCTGACACTCCTCATGCCTCTAGCTTGGGCCTCAGGTCCCATACAGACTTGTGTGCGCTGTTGAGTTGATTGCAGTCACAGGGCCCCCCAGATGTCGAAGAAGGGCTCCAGTGGGTTTTCCCAGGGGTGACCCCTATAGGGGCAGTCACCTGGTCTTTTCTCCTGTAGGGCTGCTGGCAGGTTCAAATGGCCCCTTTGTTCTCGGTAGAGCACTTAACAATTGTGCGGGCAGGGTCTTCTCACAGATACTACTTCCCAGTGTTTCTCTATACCCCATCACCCTGCTCTGGGCCGTTCCTTTATATCCCATCAATTAGTATCTCCTCCTCACTGTCCTCTCTGTCCCATCTCATTCGCCTCTCCTCCATCATCTGCCTGCCTTCAGATATCAATGGCCTTTGTTCATGTCAGTCCCTCTGAAGAATTCTGCAGTACTGCCACCCTGCTTTCCTGATACGGTTGAAACTTATTGGCACGCTTTTCCACAGGCTAATCACAAAGCACATTTTCAGCCCCATCTCCGTTCCTAGCATCTTAAGGGTCCTGTCCTCCAATTACATAGAACCTGGCTTTTTCATGAGCCTTTGCTTATGCTGTTTCCTCTGTTGGGTATTTCTGTCCAGGTAGGATACTTCTTACTTGTGTCTTTTTTATTTTTTTTTATTTTTGTGGGCATCACTGCCTCTGGTGGTCGTGGGCGCTACCCAGCTGCCTCTGGATTTGAACCACCAAGCCTGCGGGCTGCAGTTCCACACTCAACCACTTACGCCACCGGGGCTCAGCCCCAGCCTTACTTGTGTCTTAACGGTCCACTTTCCAATCTGCTCCCTCCTCTACACAGGATCATGAACCCGTTTGCCATGCCCCTCCTCTGTGTGGACAGACCATCTCAGGCATCACCCGGTTGAAGCAGGGTAAGACTGTCTTGTGAGCATGGGTTTCTTTGTATGGCTGCATCTAGACTGTGAGCTCCTGGAGGAGAGGAACTGGGTCTTTTCTTTGCATCCATGCTGCCTGTACAGTCCCTGGAAGAGAGAAGGCCATGGTGTTCGTGGCTTGACATTGCTTTGTTTTTATCTCATCTCTCCTTTTGCAGATCTGAGCCCTGGCTCAGACCTGCTTGGCTTTTACAAACCTTTGAGGGAGAGAAGGTTTGGCTTGGGTCCCTTCCCATCTTTCCATTTTGCAGTTGTTTCTCCTTTCCTTCAGATTCCTCTTAACTCTTTCCAACTTTCCCATCCCCAGAAACTCTTAAATTCTTCCTCTCCCCATCGAAATATATTCTCAGAAATATGTTCTGCAGCACAAGTACTGATGTTACCTTTCCCAGGCCTATTTACATTTTAAAGTCCAAGAAATAACTTTCTAATGGTGGAAATTGCAGGCTACGGGTCTGGGGCGGGGGGGGCGGGTGGTGGGAAGGGGTGCTCAGAGATAAAATGAGACGGTGAGACAGGCATCTACAGAGACTGCCTTCAAAGACCAGCAGGCATTGACATACTTTGACACTAGTAGGGGTTAGGAAGATGTGGGGCTTAACCAGCGACTGTAGGAAGGAAGAGAGGAGTTTATGCTCAAGTTTGGGTTTTTTCCCGGCTCACCCAAAAGCCCATGTCATCCTTCTTGCATAGGGCTTTCTTCTGGGGACCTTCATAGGGAAAGTGTATCCCAATGTTTCCAAAAGTCAGGACAATTAGAATTGTCTATGGAGTGCAGTTGCCAACGACAAGTACTCTGAGGGAGAAAGGTGAGACCCCCTCCCACGAAGAGTCACAGCCTGGGAAGCCCACAGGGGCGAGTCTACCCTGTCCTCTCCGGTTGCTCTGAGTTGATGGCAGAGAGTTTGGTTTGAATTTATGGGAACCTTGCCCAGGAAGCCCAATGGGAGCAGTCCCACTCTGCCGTGGGGGACCCTGATGAGCCAGATGGATCGCAGGGCATACAATCACCACAACATACAATTATCCTAAAAGACACGAGCTGACGTAAGAGGCTGGCAGATGAGAATCAGAAGGACGGAAAGGCATCTGTGGGGACCCAGTTGGAAGATGCAGAGTAGAAGTGGGTCAGTGGTCACCAGGGAACACAGAGAAGTGAGCCCAGAGAAGTGGGCTGCTGGTGACCCAGGCAATGGAAGCTGAGCAGGCTGGGGAAGTCCCCTTAAGTGGGCACTGGTTGGACTCACCTGGCTGGGGATGGTTGGGAACATGCTCTGGGCAGGGGTGAGGGCTCACATCCCGCAGATGGGCCACACCGGGCCTGTTTCACACCACCTCTGCCTAGGATGCGACTCATACTCTCCTGAGGCTGTGATTCTGTGCCACAGAAACCACCAACAGAGGGTATCTGGGTGCTAGTGGGCTGGCTAGTTGCTTATGATACCAGCCAATGTGCAGTTTTCTAGGTGACAGGTTTCATATTAGCCTTGCTACAGAAATTATATATATACATACATATACATATACACACATATGATTCATCTCCAGACTCCCCAAACCCCAGTGATCTTTGGGCCAGTCTATCAAGGTGTTTAACTCCTGCTATGTGTTAACACCCCTCTTTCAGAAGGACATTCAGCCACTGGGCAGAGTGTCTAGCTTTTACTATTCAAGAAGGTCTTTAATATCCTTCTCTCCTTCAACAGTAACAGCTTGATTTCTCCACTCTCTTTAGAGGAGACATGCTACAAACAGGCAGAGTAGGTAATGACTATTTCATTTCAAAGGCCTCCACCAAGATCCCTCACTTTGCTGTCTCCGTCTTCCTTTAATCAGTTGCCGTTGGGTCAATTCCATGAAGATGCTGTGTGTGTCTGAGTCGAGCTGCGTTTTCATGGAGGAGTTGTTCAGAAGACGGTTGCCATGTCTTTCTTCCAAGGCACCTGATGGTGAACTGGAGCCCCCGTCCTTTTGTCTAGGAGTGCAATGCATGGACCGTCTGCATTGCCTGGGATCTCCCATGTTCTCTTGCACTTTGCCCAATCCTCTTGATCCCTTGTTAGCAGTTCTTTCATTTGTCTCAAGACATTATCCATTGTGAGGAAGAAAAGTTGCTAGTATCTTCTTCAGTCACTTAGCCCTCCAGTGTCGTTTACCAGCTCTTGTCAAAGGGGACACATAGGGTGGATGGCGTGGAGTGGGCAGGAGGCAGCAGCTGAAGGGACTGAGTGTCGGAGGGGTGACAGAGACCAAATGTACCCAGTCCTGCAATGGCTGGACTTTCTAAAACCCATCCAGAATGTTGGAACCAAGTGAAAGGCTTTCATACCAAGGGTGAAGGGTCTGTTTTAAGACTAGTTGGCACACTGAAATGTTAAAACTTCCGGGCCATGTGAATGATTGATGTCAACATGATGTTGTTGTTGTTTTGAAGCAACAGTGGGGAAGTGGGTGAAGGGACACATCGGACAGCGTTTGACAAAGCTATAATAGTTTATAAATTATCAAGGGTTTGTGAGGGAAGGGGGAGCAGGGAGGAGGTGGAAAAAGGAGGAGCCAATACCAGGGGCTTGAAATGGAGGGTAGATGTTTTGAGAATGATGTTGGCATCAAAAGTACAAAGGTACAAATGTGCTTTACGTACAATGGGTGTATGGATGGATTGTGCTAAGAGTTGTATGAGACCCCAATAAAATGATGAAGATTTTTTTTTAACTCGTGAGGTATATTTCAGCCCATCAACACTGCATTCAACAATTCAAACCACGCCCCCACGCTTCTTTCTCATATTCTCTCCCATCTCCCTCCCCGGATTGTTCCTCTTTCATCCAAGTCACTCTCTATCAACCTGCTAGCCCAGCGGTTCTCAGCCTTCCTCATGGCATGGCCCTTTCATACAGTACCTCATGTGGTGGTGACCCCCCAACTACAACATGATTTTTTTCCCCATAGAAGAATCTCTTCTTATTTAAGGAATTCCACTTGATTAAATGGGCTCAATGTTACCGTAGAGAAACCATATAGTTGCAATTAATGCCAGTAGGAAACCCATAGTGAAATTAGCATAGATCTCTTAAGTATGGTATAATTTTTTCCCAATAATTTTCTTGGGGGCTCTTACAGCTCTTCTAACCTTCAATACATCCTTTGTATCAAGCATATATTATTATTATTATTATATATATATATTTTTTTATTTTTGGGGGGGGCATCACTGCTCTCCAGTGGTGGGAGAAGGAGGCCCAGCCCCACTGCTGGAATTGAACCTCCGTCCCAGTGGGCCGCAGTCCTGTGCACAACCACTACGCCACCGGGGCTCAGCCTGTATCAAGCATATTTATATACATATTATCATCTTCATTTCCAAATATTTTCTACTTGAGCCCTTGGTATAAGCTCCTCTTTCCCCCTCTTTTTTTTTTTTTTAAATCATTCCCTACAGCTCTCATTACGATCAACACACAACGTCAACTGTATGCATACCACATTTGCACACCCATTGCTATCATCACCCCTGAAATATCCTCCCTCCACTTATGCCCCCAGTACCAGCTCCCCATATTTCCCCTTCCTCCCCCCATGAACCCTTAATAATTTACACATTGTTATTACTTTTTTATATCGTACTCTGTCCAATGTGTCCCTTCACCCACTTCCTTGCTGTGCGTATTCCAGAGATATCATATGTAGATCCCTGAAATTGGTTATCCCCTTCCATTCCACCCTCCGTCTGCCCTCCGGGTATCACTACTCCCACCACTGGTCCTGAAGGGATCATCTGTCCTGAATCCCCCATGTTTCCGATTCCAGTGTACTTCCTCTGGTCTAGCCGGGTTTGCAAGGTAGAACTGGGATCATGGTAGTGGGTGGGAAGAAGCATTTGAGAACCAGAGAAAATTTGCACACCTCATTGTTGCCACACTGTACCCTGACCGACTCCTCACCTCCCTGCAACCCTCTGTGAGGGGGTGCTGCTTCACTTATTGATGGGCTTTTGTTCCCCACTCAGTACTCCCCCTCCTTTACAATGATGCAATTGCTACTTCACTACTGTCATTTTGCTACTGTCATGAATTTGGTGACCTCTGTGAAGGGTTGCTTGACCCCCAAAGGGGTCGTGACCCACAGGTTGAGAACCGCTGTGCGGAAGCCTCATTTTCAGCGTTGCCCTCCCTCTCTTAAGCACCTTGAAAGTCTGCTCCCTTGGTATGAAGGTCTTTGTCTTGGTTTTTAATCCTTCCGGTCGTGGTCTCCTACTATATTTGTCTTTTGCGATGGATTAACTTCCCCAGCATCATGTGCTCTAGGTCCACCCATGTTGTGAGATGTTCTGTAGCTTCATCATTGTTTTTAGTGATGTGTAGTCTTCCATTATGGGTAAATGTCAATGTTCCTTTTCTTTTTCCACTGCAAGGAAAACTTTATTTTATATCATATTAGTCATGAATTTTTGCTGCTTAGTGCCAATATCCAACCAAATATGAAACCTCTTATCCACAATTCACTTCTCTAATGAAAATTTTAAAAAGATAATTTTTGTTAAATATATCTATCAGTGGAGATTTAGCACTCAGATGCAATTGAACATCTACAATACCTAATGATTTATAGACAAGAATATATGTAGTCTATAATTTAGTCAT
Source organism: Nesogale talazaci (assembly GCA_004026705.1). Lineage (NCBI taxonomy): Eukaryota > Metazoa > Chordata > Mammalia > Afrosoricida > Tenrecidae > Nesogale > Nesogale talazaci. Next base: position 58,549 of record PVJH01006364.1, on the reverse strand, counting down.
CTTTCTTCTGAGTGAACTTATGTAAAAAGTAAATCAATCACCTAGAAGTACCAAGTCGCCATGATTTTCATATGCCCATATATAACTGGGCACATACGGCAAGATTTAAAAAAAGCATCTTCCATATCCACATCCTCTTGTAATTTCTAAACCATTTTGCCTGCCAGCTGCATTCCTTTGCCTGCAAGAAGTACCTGGAGAAGATGGATGCTTGGCTTGACTTCTTTGATGTCCTGAACTTTCTGTAGCTCTTTATTTTTTCCTTAACCTGTTCATTATGAATGTAGCGTGGTGTTTCTGCTTGACCTCTTCAACTCTCTTCATTGCATCAATCGTTTTATTCCAGAGCTCTCACTCGTATTTGACAGGTCCATGTCTACGTTTTTTGAATTCAAATGAATTATCCACCATAAGCACTTTACCAGCTGCTTTTTCAGAATGCTTTAGTCCCTCGGACTTTGTGAGGATGATGCTTTTTTTTAAACTTTTTTATGACATTTGGATTTACAGAATGGGAACATCTTGCAATTGTTGCACATGAACAGCATGCTGTGACTGGTATAAATGATACAGAAACAGCACTTTTCAATATGCAGGTTGACCCTGTGTGGGTACACCCAGGTCCAACAGTGAGCTTGACAGGGAAGCTCATAAGTCTGTTCATGCTGTGACTCATATATTTCTTTAGGGTATAGACCCAGCAGAAGTATTGCTGGCTTGTCTGGGAGTTCTATCTCCAGTTGTCTGAAGTAGCACCATACTGCTTTCCACACGGCCTTATATATTGACTGTCCCAACAGCCATGGATGAGCGTTCTCATCTCTCCCTTCTCTCTCTCAAGCATTTGATGTTTTCTGGTTTGGCTTAATTGGGCTGTCATTGTTGGCGCAATTGTCATTTGATTGGTACTTCCTACATGGCTTAGGGTTGTGAGCACTTTTTCATGTGTGCTATCCATTTGGATATCATTGTTTGTAAACTACTATTTATAATCTTTGACTACTGTTTAGTTGGATCTTTTCTCTTATTTATTTTCTTACTGAGGTGTTGTAGTTTTCTATATATTTTAGCGATTAGCCTTTTGTCTGTTGTGTGGAGCCCAATCTGTGGGCTCCACGTTTACTCTTTTGATGCACATAAATGTCTTATTTTTAGTAGATCCAAGTCATCTATCTGGTTTACTCTGTGTGTTTCCTGTACTATAGTTCATAGTATGCCTATGCCCTGCAGTAGGGTCCTTAAGTTTGTCTCTTATTTTCTCACTGATCGTCTTCATAGCTCTAGGATTTATATTTAGGTCTTTGATCCATCTCAAGTTTGTTTTTGTACCCGGAGTGAGCTATGAGCCCTGTTTCATTCTGCTGAAGATGAAAATCCAATTTTGCCAGCAACCTTTGTTGAAGAGACTCTTTCCCATTTTATCTTTTTGGCTCCTTGTTTGAAGATCATCAACGTGACATCTTACACTGGAAAATCCAGACTGTGGGAGGGCCATTCAGTCTGGTGATGACTGACAGCAGGTCACCCTGGTAACTGCCAATTGCTGACTGACTTCAGTATAATCCTTTATCCCAGAAGCACTGAGAGGATGGAGTGGGTGTGTCCACTTGAGACTGCTGTCTGGTTGGTCTGGTCCTACCCACTTCCCAGCCCCAATACCAGCACCGACTCACCCCTAACGCGAAGCACTGCTGTCCCAAGAGTTCAGAAAAATGCCTGAGAATCCAGGACCTCTTCTGCTTTCCTTGTCCTGAGGCTTAATTGACCCAATAAGCAAGGTGAGCAGGATTGACTCATGCTTGCATACTAATCGATAATGAACCGTTCCCCAGGTTTTCCGTCACGCGCCACAACAGATGAGTAAGTAAGCACAGGTAACCCCATGCTTACTGTGCGTACTGGACACTCTGTCTCAGTCAGGGATTATACAAATTTGAAAAGATATTTTGATTCTCTAGGAAGGTGCTGTGGGAGGGAGACAGATGGCAGCCATATCTTGAAGCAGAATCTTTGATGTGGTGAATGAAATAAAAGGGGCACTCTTCACTATAGACTAGCAAGCATGCACAAGTCAGCCTGTGCTTACCTTGCTTATGGGGTAATCCAATGAGCAATCAGTTTTTCTTTCACAGGAAATAAAAGTGGGGGGAAGGAAAGAGGAGGGTGGGGTGAGAAGCAATAAAACACAAAGGAATGGGAACATACTAACCCAATCCCCTGGCACATCTTGGGGGAGACCACAAGTGTCTGTTTTTCTGCAAACAGCCTGGGGGCCAGAGTTAAGTCTACTTTGCATTTCCCGGGGTAAAGGAGGGCGTTCTCTATTTTTCTGATGGGAAACAAGGAGGGTGGACTAGAGCGTTAGGAAACATTGTGAAATAATCACATTTCCATCGCCTCCTACCGTCCGAGGCCTTGGGGCAAGGTCCATGTACTCCTTCACTCCAAGCTCACCAGGCCCGTACAGACAAGCCAGTTTTGTTCTGTGAGTTTGTCTCTTCCTTGTTGGTAGGATCTGAGTCTTGTCCATGTTCCTTCTCTCTCTTGAGGCCTAGTGGCGCTGTGTATATAGCAGCTGCTCCGTAAACAGTTAGTGGCAGAAGTTGCAATCCCGAAGCTCTGCAGAACACCACGTAACACCATCTGCTAGGGATTGAGTTTCATCCTCCTCAAATATTGTTGGAATCATGAGACAGAATCCATTTTATGTGACTGGTAATGTCACTGAGAGTATGGTCAAGAAAACTCTGTGGAATATCTCTACTCTGTAACCATCAGGGCCTTGATACAGTGGGGTTGGCATACTTGTGGGTATAACAATGTAATACAATATAATTTAGTCAGTGCATCCCTTGGGATCATACCGATGGTTAGGTAGATGTTATACCTATCACCTCTGTTATTAAAAAGAGCAGAGACATACACAAATGGGGGAAGACAGAACCATGGTCACCCAAAAGTCAAGGGACCTGGAAATGACAGACTGCCAACAAGAAAGCATTGACTGAGGAGACCCTGATTTGAATGTCTAGTTTCCAGAACTGTGAAAAAAAATTCTGTTCTTTAGAGACACTCATTTTACTATTCTTGTTTTGGCAATACTGGGTAACAAAAACACCATCCAGCTCTTTTCAGAACAGAGAGCCTGAGCCATGGCCATCAGATGGGAGAGGTATAAACAGGCCCACCTGGTCTTTGATGTGACCTTGGTAAAGGAACTGTTTCTCTGCCATAGCCTTCACTGGCCCCTGCTGCTCCTTCTGCACACGCACAGGTTTGCCCATCTGTGCACAGAATGCTCCAGATTCTGGGATGGAACAGAGTCTATCCAGGTGCAAATGATTGCTACTTCCCTACTTCAATATCCTCCCTTTTTCCTTTCAAGTAGTCATTGAAATTAAACTAAAAAAGAAATATTTGCACAGAGATTTCCCCAAGGCCATTTTTAATACACCTGGTAATCAGCGCTGGCTTTCAAAAGTATGGTTATTATTGCTTTAAAATCATTGCATCACTTGACTAAAATCCTCAGTGAATGTTCCTGATGAAGATTAAAAAATTTTTTTATTAAAAATGTTTTTTAATGAGGCTATTTTTCTTCCTTTTCATCCAAAGGAGAGAGCTACCTCATTGTTCCTGTAAATTTAAATGAAAGACAACTTCCTTGACTCTATCTTATACTTTTCTTCTCCAGGCCTTCAAATGTTTTCTGTGTACATGAGATTCCGTGATATGTAGACATCACAACCTCAGGGGCTGGAAGCAAGGAAGACTTGAAGCACTTGCTGATAGAAATGAAAAACTTGCCACCATTAGTCTGGATTGCGATTCAATACAAAGAAAATCCCCTCGGTTGGACCAATAGACAACATGATGGTAGGTGCACAAAGGACTAAAGTTGTCGAAGACTTAATTTTGCTGGATCTGCAATCAGTGTTCAAGGAAGCAGCCATCGAGAAACCAAGGGGCATATTCCACAGGGCGAATGTGTGGTCCATGACCTTTTTAAAGTGGTGAAGAACAAGGATGTCACTTGGAAGACAAAGGTGAGATTGACCCAAGACAGTGGTGGGATTCAGCTAGTTTCTACTGGTTGGACAGAACTGATCAATACTTAACTTCTTGTAGAGTTTGGCAAGCTGATTGTTAAAATATATGTGTAATCAGTGTACTCTGTAAGGTGGGTAGATGCCTGGGTAGTTCCCCAATATAGATATCATAAATGTACTTTCTTTAATTTTTTTTTTATAAAACATTTTTTTTTTTATCTTTTCATTTTTGGGCGGGAGGGGGGTGGGGCATCACTGCCTCTGGTGGTTGTGGGCACCACCTAGTGCTGCTCCTGAGAGCCAGTGCTGGACTTGAACCGCCAAGCCCACGGGCTGCAGTTCTGCACTCAACCACTTACGCCACTGGGGCACAACCCCCTTTCTTTACTTTTTTAAACATTAATCTTTGTAACTCTTTCTTATAACAATCTAGTTTTGTGCACCTCTTTTTTTTTTCTTTCCGCATCACTGCCCTGGTGGGAGTAGGAAGCCCAGCCTTGCTCCTGGAGAGCTGCTGCTGGATTTGAACTATCAACCCTATGGGCTGTAGTTCCACACACAACCACTGCACGACCAGAACTCAATTGTGTGCACCTCTTTTATTAATATTATTTAAGTATTAAGTGTATGAAATAATAAACTATCTTTTGGTATATATATTCTTATATGTAAAACAGTCATTAGAAAACAAGCAAACAAACAAACAAACAAACAAAAAACAGTCTCTAGGACAGTGAACTGGTTAACTATTTGAATTTTACCATTGATCCAAACCATGGTATTTTCAAAAACTACCTATGCGTGTAAATGTTGAACAATGAATAAGAAAGATCAAAGAAAAATTGATATATTGGCACTATGGTGTTGGCAAATAATATTGAACATACTATGGACTGCAAGAACAGCAAACAAATCTGTCTTGGCAAAATTATAGCCGGAAAGCCCCTGAGAAGTGTGGCTGGCATAACTTCAGCTCATATACTTTGGACATGTTATCAGGAGAGATTAGTTCTTTGAAAAGGACACGATGCATGGTAAAATAGAAGGCCATTGACAAAGATGAAAGCCCTTAATGAGATGGATTGATACAGTGGTTGAAACAATAGGTTTAAACATAGCAACAGTGGTGGGGATTGTGAAGGATCTGGCAGTGTTGTGCAACAATGGCCCCATACATGTATATGTACAAGATGAACGTATCCATCTCTCTAGATGAATATATACATTATATCTATGTGTATGTATCTCTGTGTATACATATGGCTTCTGTTGTGAGGTGTCGTTGAATTAGTTCTGTTCATAGTGACCCTCTGCACAAGAGAACAAAACATTGCCCAGTCCTGTACCATTCTTATCATTGTTCCTATGCTTGAACCCAGTGTCGCCACCACCATATCAACCCATTTCCTGGAAGGCTTCCTCTGTTTGGCTAGTCCACTTTACCAAGTCCTCCAGGGACGTGTCCTTCCTGAAAGTCCAAAGTACGTAAGACAAAGTCTCACCATCCTTGCCTCTAAGAACCACTCTGATAACACGACAAGGCAATTAAGACATGTAGAGGAAAGATGGACAATTTCAAGGATTTCATCTTGCTTGAACCCACAATCAAGGCTCATGGATGCAGCCGTCAAGAGGTCAAAAGATGTGTTGCATGGACACATCTTGTGGGGCACAAGACCTCATTAAGAGTGTTGCAAAGGAACAGAAAAGCAAGAGGAGCAGAGCAAGGAAGTCCCAAGGGAATACCAAAAATATACTTTGGCACCGGGGTGTGCATGCCATCAGACTCGGCCAGAAAATTCTCCTAAAGGTCAACAAACAGAACTTGAACTATTTATAGACTTTTCTTTTTCTTTTCTTTTTGCCATTTTTCTGTTGTTATTTTGTTTTCTTTTGTTGCTTTGTTTTACTCTGTCTTGTTTTTGTGCATATTATTATCTCTGCAGATCTATCTAGATAAAATAGGTGGGATAAACAATCTGGAGGAGAAAACAACAGGACTGATAGTTGGGGGCCATGGGAGAGGGGGAGACAGAGGAAAGGAAGTGGGTATTAATAAATCCAGGGGCAAGAGAACAACAAGTGACCCAAAATTGATGGCGAGAAGGATATAAGGGGCCTGGTAGGGCTTGATCAAGGGCAATGTAACCAAAAGGAATTACTGAAACCCAAATGAAGGTTGAGCATGATAGTGGGATAAGAGGAAAGGAAAGAAAATAGAGGAAAGAACTAGGAGGCAAAAAGCATTTATAGAGGTCTAAATATGGGCATGTTCATATGTAAACATATTTATATATGATGATGGGGAAATAGATACATGTGCATATATTTATAGGTTTAGTATTAGTGTAGCAGATGGACATTCGGCCTCCACTCATGTACTCCATCAATGCAAGAATGCTTTATTCTATTAAACTGGCATTCCATGATGTTCACCTTCATGACAGGATCTCTGAAGAAAAAGTGGGTGCATAAGTAACTGTGTTGAAGAAAGCTGATGGTGCTGGACTATCAAAAGATAACAATGTCTGGGGTCTTTAAGACTTGAAGATAAACAAGTGGTCATGTAGCTGAGAAGCAACAAAGCCCACCTGAGAGAAGCACATCAGCCTGTGTGTTCACAAGGTGTCAATAGGATTATGCATGAGGTATAAGAGAACAAAAAAAAAATCATACCATTGTGAATGAGGGGGGGTGTGGAGTGGGAACCCAAACCCATCTGTAGGCAACTGGACATCCCCCTACACAAGGGTCTAAAGGAGGAGATGAACCAGTCAGGATGCAGTGTAGCAACGATGAAGCATACAACTTTCCTCGGGATTTTAATGCTTCCTCCCCCACCCCCCCCACCCCACCCCACAATCATGATGCCAATTCTAACTTACAAATCTGGCTAGACCAGAGGATGTACACTGGTACAGATAAGAACTTAAAAGACAGGGAATCCAGGAGAGATGAACCCCTCAGGACCAATGGTGAGAGTGGTGATACCAGGAGGGTGGAGGGAAGGTGGGGTAGAAGGAGAAACTAATCACAGGGATCTACATACAACCTCCTCCCTGGGGAGCGGACAACAGAAAAGTGGGTGAAGAGAAATATCTGACCATGTAAGACATGACAAAATACTAATTATTTTTTAAATTATCAAGGGTTCATGAGGGAAGGGCGAGGGGGGGAGGGGAAAAATGAGGAGCTGATACCCAGGGCTGAAGTAGAAAGCAAACGTTTTGAGAATGGTGATGGCAACAAATATACAAATATGCTTGGCACAATGGATGGATGTATGGATTGTGATAAGAGTTGCGTGAGCCTCCAATAAAATGATTATAAAATTGAAGGGGGAAAAAAAGAGTTTAAGCTCCACGGGTTCAAGCAGAAAGTAAATATTTAGAAAATGATGATGGAAACTATGTACAAATATGATACAACTGATACATGGAATATTATGAGCTCCATACGAGCCTTCTATGAAATGATTTAAAAAAATTTTAAAAGAGAGTGTTGCAAAGGAAGAACATCACTCTGAGGACTAAGGTGCACCTGACCAAAGCTGTGATGTTTTCTTTTTCTTTCTTTTTTTTTTAGGCATCACTGCCTTCTGGTGGTGGGTGTAGGAGGCCCAGCCTTTGCCCCTGTGGAGCTGGAATTGCCCCAGTGGGCTGCAGTCCTGCGCACAACCACTACGCCACCGGGGCTCAGCCTAGCCGTGCTGTCTTCAACCACCTCATATACGTGTGAAAGGTGGACATCGAATAAGGAAGACTGAAGAAGAATCGATGCATTTGAAGGGTGCAAAATGTTGAAAGTACTATGAACTGCCAAAAGGACAACCAAATCTGTCTGGGAAGATGTACAATGCTTCCTAAGGGCAAGGGTGCTGAGGCTTCTTCTCCTATACTTTGGGCATGTCCTTAGGAGAGAGCCGTTCCTGGAGAAAGACATCGTGCTGGGTGAAGTGGTTGGGCAGTGAAAAAGAGGAAGACTCAGCAAGATGGACCGATACAGTAGATGCTTCTCTAAACTCACATGTAAGAATGGCTGTGAGCAGTCCTACTTGATACGCATCTTCATGAAGAGATCACCCTGCTTGATATCCTCACAAAGAGATGGGTGCTGGGGCTGAGCCCTGGTGGTGACAGTGGTTGAGTGCGGGACTGCAGCCCGCAGGCTTGGTGGTTCAAATCCAAGCAGCGGCTCTCAGGAGCAGCGCTGGGTAGCTCCCACAACCACTAGAGGGCTGTGACGTGCCCCCCCCCCCAAAAAAAAAAAAAAGAGATGGGTGCTATAGAAAAGTGTGGTGAAGAAACCACATGGTGCCCAACTATCCGGAAAAAAAAGTGTCTGGGATCTTGAAGGCTTGTCTTCAAACAAGCAACTGTCTAAGTGAGGCATCTGCTAAGTTTACCTGGAGAAGCACACAAGCTTGAGTGATCTGAGGACTGTAGAGAGTGAAACACAAATCCAAAGGAGGAAATTGTATCCGAGCATCAATTGTGAACACCCGCTTTTCAGAAGACTATGGATGACAGTGGAAAGCCCAAAGTCTATTGGAAGGGTTCACATATCCAGTAGGCCTCCCGTGATTCCCCTCTGACCATCATTGAGGGATGTGGATAGCTTTGCTATAAGACAGAGAGCATTGTGAAGTTGATTTTGGCAGATGCAGTTAGGTTAAAATGTGCTATCTTGGGGTTGAGCCCCGGTGGCGTAGTGGTTGTGTGTGGCCCACTGGGATGGAGGTTCAAATCTAGCAGCAGCTCCACAGGAGCAAAGGCTGGGCCTCCTACTCCCACCATCAGAGGGCAGTGATGCCCCCCTCAAAAACACAAACAAACAAACAAAAATGTACTATCTTATCATTTGATCTCCCTTTGGCTCCATTTAAAGTTGCTTCTGTTTTTAAAAAAAATGAAGGAAAATACATGTGGGTTAAGCCTCTGGTAATTTCCCTCTGATCATAGAACAAGAATGTGAATAGCCTTGCTATCATGCAGAGTACATTGGAAAATGGATAGTTGCAGATGTTAAAACTTAACTCTGAAATCAAAGATTCAAGAAGAAAGAAAATAATTTGAAACTGATTGCAGTAACAATTATACAACTATGCTTGACCTATTGGAATTACAGAATGTTATGACATCTGTAAAACTCCCCCCAAAACAGGAATTAAAACTAAAAACTAAAAATAAAAAATTAACACCTTCTCACTTGATCTTCCTTTTAATCCATCTTAAATTTGTTCTTATTTTTAATATTTTCTGTTTTATTTTTTTCCATGTTTTATTTGGTTATTTTATTTTTTGATATGTTTTTCTGTATATGAAATCTAGGATAGGTAAAACTATAGAAAAAGTAACTGGATTAATGATTTCTTGGGAGTATTGCAGAAATGGTTGACAGGAAACAGGGAGCTAATAACAATAAGTACAGGAAAGAAGAAAATGTTCTAGAATTGTGGTGATGATTGTAAAACTCTTTTTAATATGAATGAATCATTGGATTGTGTGATATGTGGTTTTATGCCAACATAATTATTTTTGTTTATTTGTTTATTTGGTTTTAAAGAATGATTGTGAGGAGGGCACAAGGTTGGGCAGAGTTTTTTTCTGTTGAACATGGGGTCTCTGTGCGTCAGAATCAACTTGACAGCAGCTAACAGCATACACATACACATACACATATGAGGAGGTACCCCCCACATCCAGAATTGCTCTGGGCCGGATAGCTTTCTGAGTATGCATTTTTCCCACTGAGCAAACATCTAGCAACTTGCTCTTAGTGCACCCAGTGGTATCACCTGGGAAGGTTTTTTCTGGTCACAGTGAATTTTCTGGTAAAAACAGTTTCATTCAAACCACTTTGTGTGTGTGTGTGTGTGTGTGTGTGTGTGTGTGTGTGTGATGACTGATTTAAGAGAACAGCATGTAAGGCTGTGAAATTTTGTTTCCTGCTCTTGGAAAACACTGCCGAAACTGTTGTGATGTCGAACACAGCTTACAAGGACAGCACTATGGGAACGACTCACGTTTATGAGTGTTTTTCTCCTTTCGAAAAAGGTGAAATGTTCATTGATGACAAACCTTGTTCTGGATGGATGTCTGTCCACTTCCCTAACGGACGAAAATGTAAACTCAGTGCATTTGGAGCTTGTTTCACCAGGTCAGACTGTGAACTAAGCTTTCTAGTTAGAGATTCTGAAAAGATTACATAACAGTGTACAACAGTGAAAGCCTGATTTGTGGCAGATGGGAGACTCGTTTTGTCATCACAGCAATTTACCTGCTCACGCAGTGCACCCGTTTTGGGCAAAAAACAGCATGCCTCTCTTGTCACACACACTTACTTACCTGACCTTGCTCCATGGAACTTCTTTTCATCTCCTCAAATGAGAAGAGACACAAAATGATAGAGATTTGATGACGTAGAAGTGAAGAAAAAAAGAATGAGGGAGGTACTGTCAGCCATCCAAACAAATGAATCTGAAAACTATTTCCAAGAATAGAGTCACAGGTTTGACAAGTGTTTTAAGTGTAATGGAGGGTATTTTGAAGGTGATAAGATTGTTTTGTAAAAAAATCTAACACATAGCTTTGAAAAAAATCTGGTTTTTCTTTTCTTTTTTTGGGTACTCCCTCATATAAATGCTTGTGTATCCTAGATGCTACTCTCACTGTTTTATCTAATTGTTATAGTGATTACCTTGTGAATTGAGTAATGGAAAGGACTTGGAAAATACACAACTCACTCAAAAATAGACATCCCAGTGTAAAAGTATATAATTTTTATGTATTCTGAGCCCAAATAGGACTCCATCAAGTCTGCTGCATTACTGTCAGTTTCTTGCAGGTGTTGTCTTCTAACAAATTTCTGTTTTTCTTTCTAACTTGGAGCTAGTGAGCGGACTCTGTTGCTCCACGGTACAAATCCCCAGTGGAGGTAAGAACATCAGCACTCTATTAAGTATGGCAAAAAGATACAAGCCCGGTGCATGCCTTTCCTGATTTTAAGCCTCTCAGTCTCCCTTTGTTCTTTTTGAACTACTGCTTCCTAAAACTATATACAAATTCCATAGGAACATAGTGATATGTTTTAGAATTCCCATTCTTTGCCAAGTGATCCACAATTTATTATGATTCACACAGTCAAATGCTTTTGCATAGTTAAGAGAATACAACTATATATCTTTCTGGTGTTCTGTGCTTTGGCCCCATATCTATCTGACACGAACAGAGAGCTCCCTCTCTCCACTTCCTCTTCTGAATCTGGTTTGAATTTCTTGCAGCCCCCCATTGTTGGACAGGAAATTCAGAACATTTTTACTTGCATGTTATTAATAGTGTATTTCATAATTTTAGCTTTCTGCTGGATCACCTTTTTTGGGAATTAGGCACAAAGATGGATTGCTGCTAATCGATTGACCTGCTAACTGTTTTCCACAATTCTTTGCATAGACTAGTGAGTGATTCTGTGTTGCATCAGTCAGCGGAAACATTACAATCAGCATATGATCAGTTCATGGAGCCTTGTGTTTTGCTAATGCCTTTAGTGCAGTTTAGATTTCTTCCTTATGTGCTAGCAGTTCTTTTTTTTTTTTTGTCCCTTCCTCTTCCACCCCCTCCTGCCCCCTATGCTAGCAGTTCTTGATCATATGTTACCTCTTGTAATGGTTGGATATTAGCAAATTATTTTTGGTACAGTGACTCTGTGTAGTCCTTCCATCTTCTTTTGTTGTTTCCTGCACCGTTCGATATTCTGTCTATAGAATCCTTCAGTATTGAAACTCAAGGCCTGAATGGTTTTTCTTTCAGCTTGCAACATTCTGAGGATGGTCTTTACTTTTGGTTTCCTGATTCTAGGTCTTTGCATATTTCATTAAAATCGCTAACCTGAGTCTCTCGAGGGCAGGAGGACTTGCCCCATTTGTGGAGGTCAATGGAGTCACTTGTTGAAGATGAAGATTGTTGAAGTCATCTTATATCTGAAATTGTCCATCAACAAGAGGAGACATTTGTGAAGGTCATAAAGTAAGAAGCTCTTCAAGAGGATGCCATTTTTTAAATTTGTTCAGGCGTCATATCACTGTAAAGTCATTTCAGAGATTTTTTTTTTAATTTAGCTAATGATGTTTATTGTCCAAGCATTATCATCCCTTCCAAATTGGCATATCTATAAAAACCATCTTTGATTTTCATTTCCAAGGTGGGGGAACACAGTGGGGTGGGGGGAATGCTTAACTTTGTCTTTCAAACTGCCCTTTGAAATTTTCTGTTTGGCTCTTTTACTTCGTCATTTATTTACTGTACATTCAGTAGCAAGTCCCATAGTCACTTTGGTCTTTTCTTTCTTTCCTGTCTTTTTTTTGGTTTTTGGGCATCACTGCCCTCTGGTGGTGGGAGTAGGAGGCCCAGCCTTCGCGCCTGTGGAGCTGGAATTGAACCTTCATCCCAGTGGGCCCCAGTCTTGCGCACAACCACTACGCCACCGGGACACAGCCCTCTTTGCTGTCTTTGTAATGACCTTTTGTTTTCTTCATAGATTATGTTCTTGATGTCATCCTACAAGCAGCCTGGCCTTCAGTCATTACTGTTCAAATGCTCAAACCTGTTCTTGGTAAGTTCTATAAGGTAAAGTGGAATGTAATTGTGGCAGTCACCTATTCTGGTGTCAATTTGAGGATGAAGAGTGGAGAGGTGGAGTCTAGTCTGTCAATCTGAAGACAGCCAATGAGACCTCTGTGTGGGCGTGGCCTGCTCCCGAGATTCTGGGAAATGTGGTCCTTCCTTCTTGGAGGCAGAGACTCTGTCTCTCTTGGTTCACTTCCTTGGAGACTTTCCACTGCCAACACTGGCTTGGAGACTGTCTATTGACCAAGCTTACTTCCTGCAAGACGTCCCTGAGGAGAAGCCATGTGGAGTTACCCTAGTGCCCTGAGCCTGACATGCTACATGGATGCACCCAGACCTCTGAAGCCGGAGAAGCCCCAGGGAGACCCCTGCCGGGCCTGAGATGTTTACAGAGCCACTGGACCCAAAGACATTCTACTCCCCTGGGATCATTGTGATCATTTTGCCTTCAGCGTCATTTCATGTGTTTTGTGAGTCTGAAGACTTTATAGACTGCTATCGGCCATATGGGCTAATATCAGACTTGTGGGCTTAGACTGGACTGGGTTGAAATGCTTTCTTAATATACAGTTGCTCTTGTATATAAAACTCATTGTTTTCTTTTTCTTTTTCCTCGCATCACTGCCAGGATGGGAGTAGGAAGTCCAGCCTTGCTCCTGGTGAGCTCCTGCTGGATTTGAATCATCAACCCCGTGGGCCACAGTCCTGCACACCATTGTGCCACCAGGGCTCAGCTTATAAAATTCTTTCCTATACACATAACAGTCTCTATGGATTTGTTTCTCTAGTCTACCCATACTAACACAGTAATTAAGGCCGTATTCACATTCGCATCGACTTGTTTTAATTTTCTTCAACTTCAACTTGAACTTACATATGAGCAATTGATGGTTTGTACCACAGTCAATGCTTGGCCTTGTTTTGGCTAATGATCTAAGCTTCTCCATCATCTCTTTCCACAGCTGTAGTCAGTTCAGTACCTATATATTATTTCTGGTACTGCCCACAGATAGAGTTGCTGTTTTGGTTGGAAAATATGTTTGCAATGAAGAAATCATTCATTTTGCAACTTCTATTATGTAATCTTCAGCGTAATTTCTACCCCCAAGGTCATATTTTAAAACTCCTGATTCATTCTCCTTGTTTCTATCTTTCACATTCCAATCACTCATGATTATCAATGCATCTTGATCGCATGTTTGATCAGTTTTAGTCCAAATAAGTTTGTAAAATTATTTTCCATCATTGGCGTTAGTACTTGGTGTATAAATTTAAATAATTTTTGTATTAACTGGACTTCCTTGTAGGTGTTAGATATTATCCTTGCCCTTGAAATGTTCTTTCTGATGAATGTGACACCATTTCTCTTGAATTTATCATTTCAGGCATAATAAACCATGTGATAGTCTTATTCAAAATGGTCAATACCAGTCCATTTCAGCTTACTAAAGTCTAGGATATTGATCTGTTGTGTATTCCATTTCATTTTTCATCCTAGATTCACACTTTGTACATTCCTTGTTAGCAATGGATGTTTATAGCTATTTCTTCTCATTTTGAGTAGTGTCTCATCGCACATGAAGGTCCTAAAAGCTTTCTGTCATCCATGTCATTAAGGTGAATTCTATTGGGCCGAGCCCTGGTGGTGTAGTGGTTGAATGCGGGACTGCAGCCCACAGGCTTTGTGGTTCAAATCCAGTGGCTCTCCAGGAGCAAGACTGGGTAGCTCTCACGACCACCAGAGGGCAGTGATGTCCTCTACCCCCTCCCCTCCGAAAAAAGCAAAAAAGATGAACTCTATTTTGAGGATGCATCTCTTCCTCAGTTGTATTTTGAGTGACTTCCAACCTAAAGAGCCTATCTTCTGGCATTATATCAGACAGTGTTCTGTGACTATTCAAAAAGTCTCCAGCTGCTAATTTTCCAGAAGTGGTCAGCCTATTCCTTATTCCCAGCCTGCTCGTCATTTGGAACTTCTGCTGAAAATCACTCAACACGGATGACCCTGCTGGTAATTGAAACACCAGTGGCATAGCTCTAAGTATCACAGCAACACATAAACCACCACAGCATTACGAAGTGACAGATGAATGGTATATACAGTCATATAGGCTGATAAGTTTCAGGTCTGTGGATCAGATGTCAGACCAGAGGTCTCTCCTGAATCACATAGCTGCAGAGGGTGATAAACCCAAGATCAGCAGATCAGATGGCAGGCTGCTATGCAGTCCCCACAACAGAGTTCAGCTGATGAGCCACATGTAGACTCTAGACCCAGTAAAAAGCAAACCAGCTTTGCCTGAGTGTCCACAAGTATTGGAAATAGGTCAATCCCTCTAGGAAACTTGCTTTTAACTGTTGGTCCCTCATAGCAGAGCTGGCCATGGAAGTGATTACCTTACATTAGATCTCATCTTGGGGGATGGTTACATTATATCTGAAGAATCACTGAGACAATCTTAACTATCACCAACAGCATGCTGAAGAATGGTAAATTTAGAAAACTTCATTGTGTTCATGCAGAAACTCTATCAAGATGATAGTCCAACAGAATAAGAGGATACTGCTTGGGTTGAAATCAGGGAAGAGTCAATATCCTAGAGTAATGTTTTATAGCTGTTACTTCTTCAACCTGTTTACCCTGTAGACTAGCAAATAGTCTGAAAAATTTTATTATATGGTGAAGAAAAGAGCATCATGTTTCACCCTCATTTACAGCCTGCAGTATACAGATCACACAACACTGCTTACTGAAATAAAAGTCTACATGAAGTGTTTATTGATGAAGATCAAAGATCTTCAGTATAGATTATACTTCAACTAAAAAGAAACAAAAATTCCTACAGATGGATCCACAGACAATATCATGATAAATGGAGAAATGATTGATGATGTTATGGATTTCATTTAAATTGGAGCCACAATCAATACCCACAAAAACAGCAGTCAACAATTCCAATGATATACCGCATTTGGGCAAATTTGCTGTAAAAGACCTTTTTCAAGTGCAAACACTCAAACTTGAGGACTAAGGTGTGCCTGACTTAAACCAGGATATATTTAATAATCTCATATACATAGGGAAACTGGACAATAGATAGGGAAGAATGAAGACAACTTGGTGCCCTTGGATTATCACAGTCACAAAGAATATTGAACATACCACGGACGTTCAGAAGAATGCAGGAAAAAAATGAGACTATCGTCTCTTGCAACTTATAGCTTTGAAAACAATGTTTCTTGTGCTTATAGCTTTGAAAACCCCCTATCGAGCTCCTATGAGGGAGTGGAATAGACAAAAGAATAGAAAAATGTGTGTTAGAAGAAGGTGTTGCCACAATATAGCTTAGATGATGACTGTCTCATCTAATGGGAACGTGTTATCAGGAGGGACCAGTTCTTGGAGCAGGACATTAGAGTAGGTAAAGCAGAGGGCCAGTGGTAGAGGACGATCCTTAGTAGGAAAAACTGACACAGTGGTTGACAGGATGGGCTGAAACATAGCAACAATTGTGAGGATGATGCACAATGGGGCAGGGCTTTGTTCTGTTTTTACGTAGGGTTGTTATGAATTCGACCAACTCTGTGGAACTTAACAAGATATATGCTTTTCAACATTGGGGTCATACTTACACTACACAATTTTTGGTATCTGAAATTCAACTTGAACTAGGAATCCTGTATTTGACCCAATGCATGCGCTCTTGTGAAAGGCTTAGCTGTTTAACCTAACTGGCTGGGTGCAGCCCAAGTGACTGAATGTTGCAACCACCGTTTTCTTGTAAACAGATATTGGGTGGGAACAGAGTCTAACTGGAAGTACTGCCTTTCTGAAAAGTGAGCCGGAGCAGCTCAAAGCTAAACAATGCAACTTCTGGTGGTAAAGAAGAGGCAGGCTCACAATTCTGTTTGTTTGGTCCTACTCCACAATCAGAGGGACACTGCTGGTCCTAGGGGAGCTTTCGAGATGTGCCTCTGGATCTCATCAGGCAAGGAATCGTGAGGAGTAACATGCTGCCTTGGTTTCTTAGCCCTGTCATAACAAATACTTCAAAATAAGCGGCATTAAAGAACAGAAATTTACTTTTGCACAATTCTGGAGACTAGAAGTGCAAGTCAGGTTTCTGAAGGCTTTGGATGAGGATCTGTTGTGAGCCTCTCACCTAGTTTCTGCTGGAATGCCACCAATCCTGGGGCCCTGGCATGGTGGATTATGCAGTGGGCTGCTACCCTTATAGCCTGCAGTTCAAGACCACTAGTTGCTCCTTGGGCGAAAGATGTGATGTGGTTTTCACCTCTCTAAAAACAATTTACAGTATCAGAAAACCACAGAGGGAAGTTCTAGTGTGTCCTATAAGCTTGTTATAAATCGAAATGGACTCATTGGCAATGAGTGCATGAGAAGACAAAAAGAAGCCAGAAGGAACCAAATAAAGTGAATGTCTAGTGATGTTGCATCTAAATTCTCATAAAACCGTGGACTCTCCCTCACCCTCCATAGTTTTATTTATTTATTTGTAATAAGGGGTGCTTTTGGCTTTGTTTTAACTTAGGGGAATGTTTACAGAATTGATTTTCCATTGAACACATTTTGATTCATGACATTGATAGCAATTCCCACAATGTATTTTCCAAAGGGGGCTCTCCCTATGTGTATTTTATCCCAGGTGCTCTTCTTTTTGATGACTTAAAAAATTAATTTGTGGCCTCAAGTGGAAAGAGAATGCTGTGAAAATGATGAGGTGGTATATGTACTTGACACATTGGAGGAATGTATGGGTTGTGATAAAACATGTAAGAACCCTCAATAAAGACATTTTAAAAATTAATTGCTTATTTTTAAGTTTCCCTGGCATACAATTCACTTATCACACATTTCAGTAGTTCAAACACGCTCATAAGAGTTATGAACTAAATTAAAAAAAAAAAGAGTTGTGTACACATCCCTACAATCCACTGTAGGATATTTCTTCCTCTTCGTATTCATTGTAGTTAGCTCCCCATTTCCTGCCATGTCTTCCTGTCTTCCCTGTCATGTCTCTTTGAATTTATTAATCCAGTTGTTTCTATAGGTTTCCCTGACCTAGGATTCATATACAGAAAAACATATAAAATCAAGATAAAATACAAATGGACCACCAACGACAGACTGAAGCAGAGAAAAACTTCAATTGAAAACAAAGTAGAAGGGCTGAGCCCCTGTGGTGTAGTGGTTGTGTGCGGGACTGCGGCCCACTGGGACGGAGGTTCAATTCCAGCAGTGGGGCTGGGCCTCCTACTCCCACCACCAGAGAGCAGTGATGCCCCCCCCCCAAAAAAAAAGTAGAAAATATTCATTGAAGGTAAGGGTGCTACAGCAAAGTGTGGTGAAGTAAGTAGATGGTGCCTGGCTATCAATTAGAACAGTGTCTGGGGTCTTAAAGTCTTGTATTCAAACAGACAGTCATCTAAGTGAGAAGTCTACAAGTAAGAAGACACGATAATTACAAAATTTGAATATGGCATAAGGGAAAAGCATCAGAGCTAAAATTATGAAACCTCAATTTGTAGATGGTTATGGAAGTCAGTAGGAGCCCAAAATTCATCTGCAGAGTATCTAGTCAGGCTGAGTCACTGGAAGATCTGCTCGAGCCACAGGCAAGAGCTTTGAACAGCCTCACTCCTAGGCAGAGACCACTGTAATCTTGAATACACTGACTCTAACTTGATACTTGGCCAGATGACCTCCCTATAGACCTGACTTGTATTGGTTCTGGGTGCAAATATCTCTTACTTATTTCAAGATGGAAATTTCTCCCTTGGCTTTTGGAAGGTTGAAGAGGATCTTTTCTTTCTTATTCATTATATGTATTTTGATCTTTATATTATTACTACTTTTAATTTAATTTAATTTAATTTTTTTATTTTTTTATTTTTTAGGCATCACTGCCCTCTGGTAGGAGTGGGAGGCCCACCCTTGCTGCTGCGGGATATGAACCGCCAAGCCAGTCGGCCTCAGTCCCACACTCAACCACTACGCTACCGGGGCTCAGCCCCTTAATTTTATTTTTTATCACTTCTGTTGGTTTGACAGTGCTGCAGAAGAGGAATGGATGCATAGTGATAATAACTGATACCAGGGTTGATAGAGGATGCAGGGATGGGGGGTGGATGAAAGGGTAGCAAAGGGGAGTTCGAGAAAAAAAATGAAGACAGGAGTGGGAGGGAGCCCTAGAACTGACTGTGATTGCACAACTCATTTTAAAGGCAGTTTAACTATGGGGGTTGGGTGGGGGAAAGAATGTTCTAGAATTGATATGGTAATGATTGTACAATTCTCATTGACATGACTGAATGATTGAATTGTATGATATGTAAACTATGTGCCAATAAAACTGTTCAAAAATATAGTAAAAAGGTGACCAAAGGAAAATATTTAAAAACCTGAACAATGACTAATTGGGTCAAGAGGAAAATGATTATTTCATTAGAACAATGAAAAAAATATTGCATTTTGACCTAACTTCAACTGCAGTAACTCACCCTATAAAACACTTGTCTGATAAAAAGCCTTTTACATCTCTGGTTCATAGTCAGAGGGAATTCACAAGAGGCGTAATCCACATGGTGCAACCTGCAAATGGTTTTTGAGCTTTTACTGTCACCCACTGTGGTTGTTTAATGTGAGGAATAAGTAGGAACATTGTTGTGGTGGAGGACTTTCTGGTGACTCTTTCTGCTATAGCTTGAACTAACTTTCTCAAAATACTCTCATAATAAGCAGACGTTGACCTCCAGGAAGTCAACAAGCGACAGGTGGTGAGCATCCTCAAAAAGTCTCATTGTGACCTTTGTTTCTGACTGGTCAGCTTTTGTTTTGACTAGACCACTTTCACTTCTTGTGTTTGTGTTTGTGTGTGTGTGTATGTGTGTGTGTGTGTGTGTGTGTGTGTGTGTGTGGCATCATTGCCTCTGGTGGTCGTGGACGCTACCCAGTGCCACTCCTGAGAGCCGCCACTGAATTTGAACTGCCAAGCCGGCAGGCCGCAATCCTGCATTCAACCACTTATGCCACCGGGGCTCAGCCGAGCACTTTCACTTCTTGATAGCCATTGCTTTGTCCTCAGGATAGTGTTGGTAGGCCATATTTCACTCCCAATACTTCCAAGAAATGCTTTAGGGTCTTGATTTCATTTATATAAAGATTCCATAGAAAGCTCTGCTCTTGGCTGCAGCTGAGTTAGATGCAACAGTTTTGGCACCCAATTGAGCAGATAGTTTGCTTAAGTTTAAATTTTTAGTCAGGATTATTTAAACAGAACCAATTGGGATGTCTATGGTGTTGGTTATCTGTCCTCTTCAATTAAGGCAATGTGGGCTTCATCTTCAACATCCTTTTATATCTTCTTTAAATGAATCACCGTATATACTTGAGTATAAACGTAAGCACCCAATTTTACCACAAAAAACTGGGGCGGGGGGTAAGCATAAAAAATGTGCTGCATCATGGAGAGAGACATGTCTGATCAGAGCACACAGGAGCAAATGAAGGGAAGGAAGAGAGAGTGGAGCACATCCTGGCCCACAAAACCTTGAGGATAATATCTCCACTCACAGCAGCCAATCCACAGTGAAGACCATATGGCTGGCCCCACTATGAGACACAATAACTCTCACTGACCCATAGTGCTACAGGGGACAATACAAGAGACACAGTGTAGGAACTGTGCCTGATTTGACCCCAGTACCCTGAAGCAAAACACTAAGGGTATGTAACAGAACAGCAAGGGGAACAGAGCAAGAAAGTCTCGAGGTAATACCAAAAATAGACTTTAGGGCCAGGACATGGCACCCTATCAGACTCAACCGGAGAATACTTCTAAAATTCAACAAACAGACCTTGAACCATTTACAGGTGTTTCTTTTCTTTTTGTCATTGTTTTTTGTTGCTGTTTTGTTTTCTTTTGTTGCTTTGTTTTGCTCTGTCTTGCTTTTGTTCATATTATTATCTCTGCAGGTTTATCTTGATAAAATAGGGGGGATAAACAATCTGGAGGAGAAAACAATGGGACCAATGGGTCCAGAGGGATATGGGAGAGAGGGGGAGAGGGAGGTGGGGGAAATGAAGTAGGTGTTAACAAGCTCAGGGACAAGGGAACAACAGGTGATCCAAAATTGGTGCTGAGGAGGGTATAGGAGGCCTGGTAGGGCTTGATAATGTAACCAAGAGGAATTACTGAAATCCAAATGAAAATTGAGCATGACAGTGGGAAAAGAGGAAAGTAAAAGGAAATAGAGGAAAGAACTAGGATGCAAAGGGCATTTATAGAGGTCTAAATACAGATATGCACATAAGTAAATTATATTTATATATGATGATGGGGAAACAGATCTATGTGCATATATGTGTAGGTTTAGTATTAAGGTAGAAGATGGACATTAGCCCTCCATTCAAGTACTCCCTTAATACAAGAACACTTTGTTCTATTAAACTGGCGTTCCATGTTGCTCATCTTCATGACATAATCGCTGAAGACAAATACATGCTTAAGCAAATGTGGTGAAGAAAACTAATGTTGCCTGGCTATAAAAAGATAGTGTCTGTGGTCTTAAAGGCTTGAAGATAAACAAATGGCCATCTAGCTGAGAAGTAACAAAGCCCACAAGGGAGAAGCATACCAGACCATGTGATCATGAGGTGTCGATGGGATCAGGTATCAGGCACCAAAGAACAAAACATTATATCATTGTGAATAAGGGAGAATGTGGAGTGGGAACCCAAACCCATGTGTAGGTAACTGAACATCCCCTTACAGAAGAGTCTAGGGGAGGAGATGAGCCAGCCAGGGTGCAGTGTAGCAATGTGAAACATACAACTTTCCTCTAATTCTTTTTTTTAGGGGGGGGCATCACTGCCCTCTGGTGGTGGGAGTAGGAGGCCCAGCCTTGCTGCAGGAGAACTGTGCTGGATTTGAACCTCCAACCCACTGGGCCACAGTTCCACGCACAACCACTACATCACCGGGGCTCAGCCCTTCCCTCTAATTCTTTTTTTTTTGGGGGGGGGTGGGGGCATCACTGCTCTCCGGTAGTAGGAGTAGGAGGCCCAGCCCCACTGCTGGAATTGAACCTCCATCTCAGTGGGCCACAGTCCTGCGCACAACCACTACGCCACTGGGGGCTCAGCCCCCCTCTAATTCTTTAATGCTTCCTCCTCACCACTACCATGGTCCCAATTCTACCTTACACACCTGATTAGACCAGAGGTTGTACACTGGTACAGATAAGAACTGGAAACAGGGAATCCAGGACAGATGAACCCCTCAGGACCAATGGTTAGAATGGCGATCCTGGGAGGATAGAGGGAAGGTGGGGTAGAGAGGGGGAGAGGATCACAAGGACAACAGAAAAGTGGGTGAAGGGAGACATTGTACAATGTAAGACATGACAAAATAATAATATTTATAAACTATCAAGGGTTTGTGAGGGGTCAAGGAGAAAGTAAAGTTTTGAGAATGATGATGACAACAAATGTACAAATGTGCTTGACACAATGGATGGATGGATGGAGTGTGATAAGAGCTGTATGAGCCCCCAATAAAATGATTTAAAAAAATAAAAGAAGGAAGAGAAGAAGAAGGAGAAGAAGGAGAAGGTTCTTCTTTTTCACTGTATTTTACCATGCATGATATCCTTCTCAAGGGACTGGTCTCTCCTGATGTTTCCGAAGTATAGGTCTCATCCAAGATTCTCAGTGTCTCTACTGCCTCCAAGACAAAAGTGTGCATTCTTCCGGAAGTCCATGGCACTTTGAATATTCTTCACCAGCACAATAATTTAATGCCTTCATTGTTCTCGAGTCTTCCTCATTCATCATCCAGTTTTCATATGAGTACGTGGTAATTGAAAAATGCCCTGTTGCAGGTCAGGTGTACCCTAGTCTTTAAAGAAATACTTTTGCTCTTTCACACTTTAAATAGGCCTTGTAAAACAAATTTGTCCATAGCAATATGTCATTTGATCTCTTGATGGCTGCTTCCATGAGCCTTTACTGTGGCTCCATAACAGCTTCAATATTTTCTCCATTTATTATGATGCTATATATTGGTCCAGTTGTGAGGATTTTTGTTTACCTTAGTCCAAGCATTGTCTAAGGCTATATTCTTTTACATTTATCCCTAAATGCTTGAAGTCCTCCTCATTTTCAACAAGCAAAGATGTGTAATTTTCATATCACAATTGGGCCATCCTTTAATCCTTGTAGTTAGCAGCTCAGGGCGGAACCACTATGCCACCAGGTCCCTTTAATCCTAATGTAGCATTTTTCTTCAGATAGTCTAGATCAGTGGTTCTCAGTCTGTGGGTTGTCATTCCTTTGGGCGTCAAATGACCCTTTCATAGGGGTTGCCTGATTCATAATAGTAGCAAAATTACCGTTGTGAAGTGGCAATGAAAATAATTTTATGGTTGGGAGTCACCACAACACGAGGAACTGTAGTCAAGGGTTACAGCGTTAGAAGATTGAGAACCACCGGTCAAGATTCTCAGATTTGCTCAGTACACAGATTGTACAAATATAGTGAAAGGATATAACTCTGACACACACTGTTTTCAACTTTAAACCTTGCTTTGTTTTGTTCAAAACACTACTTCTTGGTCTATGTACAAGTTTCAGGGAAGCACAGTTAAGTGTTCTGGAATTTCCATTCTTCTCAGTG
Source organism: Nesogale talazaci (assembly GCA_004026705.1). Taxonomy (NCBI): domain Eukaryota; kingdom Metazoa; phylum Chordata; class Mammalia; order Afrosoricida; family Tenrecidae; genus Nesogale; species Nesogale talazaci. Next base: position 35,179 of record PVJH01006364.1, on the reverse strand, counting down.
ATCCATACAATTGAATGCCCTAGCAAGGTCCAGAAAACCAAGTCAACATCTTTTTGAAATTATCTTCTTTCAGCCAAGATGCATCTGAATTCAGCAATGATATCCTTCTGATTCTGGCTTGGATTTCTGGCAACTTTTGTCGATGCATCCAACTTTGAAATACCTTCGGTAACATTTTACTTGCACATGCTATTGTTCCATATTCAGTTGAGTCACCCTCCTTTAGTGTGTGTGTGTGTGTGTGTGTGTGTGTGTGTGTACATATAAATCCTGGTAACACAATGCCTAAGTGCTTGGCTGTTGGTTTGAACCCATCAGTGGCTCCCTAGGAAGTCCTGGTGCTCTCCCATAAAGATTCATATGGGCTCACTATGAGTTGGAATCATAGTTTGTGGTTAGTTGCTTATGTTAGGTGGCTTTGAGTTGATTCCGACTCATGGAGACCCTAAAGACAGTGTAAAACTGCTTTACAGGGTTTCCAAAGCTTTCCTTATTATGGAAGCTGGTCATTCTGCTATGGTGGCCTTGAACTGCCCACTTTTCAGTTAGCAGCTGAATCCCTAATGGTTCCTGAAACCTGGAGGTAGTTAAGCCTGTCTTGATGTGTTAACCCCGAGTAGTCTAGAGAAACAAATTCATAAGCACACACATGTATATAAGAAAGAGATTTGGGGCTGAGTCCCGGTGGCATAGTGGTTGAGTGTAGGACTGCGGCTCACTGGACTGGTGGTTCAAATCCAGCAGCAGCTCTCCAGGAGCAAGAGCAAGGCTGGGCCTCCCACTCCCACCAGAGGGCAGTGATGCCTCCCTCAAAATAGATAAATAAATAAATAAAAATTTTAAAAAAGAAAGAGGTTTATATACAAGAGCATCTATACATTAAGAAAACATCCCAGACCAGTGCAGCCCAAGGTCATAAGTCCAATAGTAGCCCATATGTGCGTTATCAGTCTATAAAGCCTTCTTCAGACTCACAAGGCACAAACAATGATGTCGAATGCAAGATGATCACAAGCCAGGTGGGTAAAATGCCTTTGGATCCAGGGCATTGTAAACATCTCCACACTGGCAGGGGTCTCCAGTGGCTCCTTTGGCTTCAGAGGTCTGGTTCCATCAGGGTAAGTCCATGTGGCTTCTCCTTGGGGATGTCTCACAGAGTCAGCCTTGTGTCTTGTCAGTAGAGCATCTCTAAGAAAGTGTTGTCAGTAGAAGTCTCCAAGCAAGTGAACTGAGATAGTGTCTCCGCCTTCATTTCCCAGCATTCTCAGGAGAAGGCCATCCCCACACAGAGGTCTCCTTGGCTATCTCCAGATTGACAGGCTAGACTCCACCCCTACACTCTTAATCCTCAAATGGACACCAGGTTAGGTGACGGCCACACTTGACTTCTGGGAGGACCTGCTATCAGAGAAGAGTCCCTTGGATTTTGGATTTGACACCTCTTGTCACTTCCACTCAATCACTAAACAACAGCTCATTTTAAGTCAGGCCAGCTGGGTATACCTGGTTAGAACTTAGAACTTCCCTACATACCCCTCTGTCACAGTAGATTATACGTTGTGTTAAAGACCACGAGGTCAGTGGTTCATCACCACCAGCCAACAACCCACAGGAGAAAGCTGAGGGTGTCTCCTCCTGTAAAGAGTGTCGGAAATCCACAGGGGCCATCCTACCTGTCCGGTCTGATTGCGATGGGTCATCAATGGCAGCGAGTTGCCATGCTGAGAGATCTTTCTGCTTGCTGGTGCCTGAAAATAAGTTTTTAAACAAGGGAACACGCCTTTTAAAAGTACATGGGGGGAAGTGGAAGCGTTTAGGCACCTGAAAATCACATCCCAGCCAGTGGTAGTAATGTATGCAGAGAGAGGAGGGTGAGCCCCAAAGACAGATTTCAGAGTCTGCAAAAAGCCCCCGGCATTGCAGTGCAGGAGCTGCTGGTGCCCTCCTCCAGCGTGGCCACCCTGACTCCGTCACCGGGGAACCATTGCTTAGACCTGACCTCCCTGTCCTCTGGTGTTAATGCCTATGAAATGAGGGTGCTCACAAAGTCTTCCTTAGAAGTGCATTAAGAGGAATGCAATACTACATATATGCAAAGTATTTATGACAGAGCCTGGCACAGAATAAGGATTATGTAAGAGTTAGCTATTAATATTTGGCCCCTGCTGTTTACCTTCAGCTGTCTGCTCCGGCATTTCCGTCCTACAGGTATCGGCCATCAGCTGGGATTTGTAATGACTTAGCTCTAGAAAAACCATGGCAACATACTTTCTGAGGCACTTGCGTTTTAACAGATGAAAGCAATCCGGGCTTCAGGAATGAAATGGAATTTTAGACATCCCTCTCCAGGTAGCATCCCCAAACCCTCTGGAGCATGAACAGATGGCCAGGGCGGCAATAACAGAGCTGTATATTTTTCGGCCGAGTTCTTGCAGAAGGAAAGTGGTATGACACTCTAGGACAGTGGGATTCAAATTGTGGCCCCAGATCAGCAGCATTGACATCATCTGGGAACTTGCTAGGAGAGCACTTTCTTGAGCACACCTCAGATATGTTTCATTAGAACCTCGGTGGGGCTGGAGATCAGCAACCGGTGTTTGAACAAACCCTCTGGGGGACTCTGGTGCCTGAGAAAGCTTGGAAACCTCTTGTCTACAGAGTAAGAGAAGCCAAGGTTCAAATAACAGAGGTGAAGTCTGAGACAGGAGATTGGAGGAGGGTGAGCCGGAACCTGAGCCAAATCAGAGAGTGGAGGTTCTGGGAAATTGCTCTAAACATCGTGGCTATTTTCAGCTAGCCTTTATCTTCTGCAGGTGCAGTCTGGGAGTGGGCTGGGCTAACTTAAAGGGCCAGAAGCAAAGAGGACAGGTGGAGAACAAGGGGCAGGTGCCTTTGAAGGACATTCTGACAACTCATGCTCGGTTGCCTCCTCTCTGTTCACAAGGATTCCGTCTTTCTAAGAGATTACAGAACCAGAATTTTGCCATGGGATGAGGACTGACATGTTGGTTGCTCTGTGTAGGAATGAAGCCTGCAACAGTTCCAGCAGGGAGTCAAGACTCCCCTTCAGTTCTCCCCTAGAGGGACCGCATTCCACTTGCAAGAAAGATGCTCCTGTGGGTGCTCCAAGGTGTCTAGCACCTTGCATATTCATTCATAGGAAGTGGTAGTATATTCACTGAAAAGTGAGTGACATTGAATAGACGACTGATCCAAGCAAAGATCTCCTCTAGCTTAAAAGTCTCATACTATTGGCCGGAGCAACACAGGTCTAGGTTCACTCTGTCTTTCTTACAAAGAGGGTTGTGGTGGTTACCTATTCTGGTGTCATTTTGAGAATTGAGAGTGTAGGGGGTGGGGGTGGGTAGTCTAGCCTGTCGATCTGGAGAGAGTCAATGAGACCACTGTGTGGGCATGGCTTTCTCCTGAGAATTCTGGGAAATCTGGCCGTATTTCCCTCTTGGAGGTGAGAGACTCACCCCTCAGACCCTTGGAGATGCTCTACTGACAAGACACAAGCCTGACTCCCCGTGAGACATCTCAGAGAAGAAGCCACATGGGCTTACCTTGATGGAATGAGACCTCTGAAGCCAGAAAAACCACAGAGACTCCTCCCAGTGCTGAGATGTTTGAGAAGCCTCAGAGAGACCCCTGTCACCACTGAGATGCTTCTACCACCACTGGATACACAAAACTCTCCACCCACTGGCCTGTGATTGTCCTGGCATCATTGCATGTGCTTCATGAGTCTGAAGAGGACTTTATAGATTGGTTCTATGGACTAATATTGGACTTATAACCTTGGGCTAGACTTGGCTGGAATGTTTCCTCAATGTTCAGTTGCTCTTGTATATAAATCTCTTTCTTATTTATACACATATGCATGCTTATGAATTTGTTTCTGTAGTCTGCCAGGACTAACACAAGGGTCATTATGCTTCACCTTGTCTCTTCTTGAGGAAAAATGTATCCTCAATTCTTCCAATGTTCTTAGTCTGAATTGGTTGTCAGAACACCAGAAAGAAAACAAACTAACGGGGCTGAGTCCCGGTGGCGTAGCAGTTGAGTGTAGGACTGCGGCCCACAGGGCTGGTGGTTCAAATCCAGTAGCGGCTCTCCAGGAGCAAGGCTGGGCTTCCCACTGCCACCAGAGGGCAGTGATGTTCCCCCCCCCAAAGAAAACAAACTAACAAAACCAATTGCTATCGAGTGGCAACCCCATGCATGTCAGAGGAGAACTGTACTTCAGAGAGGTCTCATTGGCTGGACTCAAACGATTAGTTTTTCCATTAGACCCTGATGACTGACCAGTCTGTCCACTCTGTAGCTGAGTGAAGACCCTGAAGCAGGAATGGGAAACCTTTATTCCACTGAAGGCCATTTGGATATTTATAGCATCATTCTTGGGCATACTGGCCAAACATTTCATTAATTCATCTCAAATGTGATAGCCCTATGTGGTTATTTTGTTGTATAAGACCTGTTTAGAGAGTTGAAAAGCAAGGAGGCTACTTTGAGGACTAAGGTGCACCTGACCCAAGTCATAGTATTTTCATTCACCTCATATGCATATGAGAGTTGGGTCTTGAATAAAGAAGACCAAAGAAGACTCAATGCATCTGAATGATGGTGTTGGGGAAGATTATTGAAAGTACCATTGCCAAGAGAACAACACTCATCTCGAAAGAAATACAACCAGCATGGTCGTTGGAGGCAAGTATGACATGATTTGCTCTCACATATGTTGGACATGTCATCAGGAGAGACCAGTCCCTAGAAAAGGACATCTTGCTTAGGAAATTAGAGGGTGTGAAAAGGAGGGCCCTCAAGGAGACAAATTGCCAGTGTCTGCAACAATGGGCTCAAACATAAGAATGTTTGTGAGGGGGGACATGGCTGGGCAGTGGCTCCTTCTGCTGTGCAAAGGGGTCACTGTGAATCAGAACCTACTTGTTCGCACCTGACAATGATAACAATGTGACAACTGAAACTACTCTTTAGTGAAGCGTGTGATGTTAACTAGTATTGATGATTTGCAGAGCCTTAGATGGCCCATTGACAGGACATTTCCCCCCTTTGCTCTGGATATTGTAAGTAAACTTACAGAGACAAGAGATGAAAGACAGGCCCAGGAAAACCAAAGTGTGCAAAGAATCACAGGGATGTGGAACAAATAAATTTGTGCTCAATTATTAACCTTAAAAGTTCAAACCCCCCAGTCATAAGATGGAAGAAAAGGCCTCTCATCTACTTCTGTTTCAGGTTATAGGCAAGAAAAAACAAAACAAAAAACACCCTGAGGAGGACAGTGCTACTCTGTAAGCACCTGGTCTCCAAGACTCATCTGGCAACAGTAGGTTGGTGTCTGAAAGAGAGTGAGGTGAGGTCAGAGCAAAGTGTTGGTGGAGCAAGGTAATTGATAATATAAATGCATGGATGCAGGGTGGCCCCTGGAGAGTTCCTTTCCCAGGTCTCCCCAGAGCTGGGAGAATTTGTATAGAAGTGGAGCATGACCAACTCAGGTCGAGCTATACTTAGGATCATTCCAAAGCCCAGATTCTTTGTTCCCTAGTTGTTGCAAAGTCAGGGCACAGTAACCTTGTGCTTCAAAAATTCCATTTTGGACTTAACTTCAGGCCTGAGTCTAATTATATTTAAATGAAATCTTGTTTACTATAATCAGTCGAAACCAGAAGCCGAGAGAGACCCCTCCCAGAACTATCCAAGAGGAAGAGATAGTAGTGAAGTTAAAAAAGTGGCCCAGACTAGAGGCACCAGAGCAGAGTAGCTGCAGCACGGAGACGAGAGAGCAGGAGATGGTGAGGCAGATTCGTGAACTTGCTAGTCCCTGGAAGAAATCAGAGGCCTTGGCACAATGTGGCTGAGAGGGTAGTGGCACAAGGTTGGCTGAGGAGAGGTGTTGCCATGGACCAATCGATCCTTTCTGGTGGTAACCTGCTAACTTCTCTAATAGCCCTCATAATTGTGACACTGTCTGTGAGTTCTATGTGAACATTGCAATGAATTATCCAACCTGTCAAAAAGTAGAGTGCTGTGTGAAGGACAGTTGGTGTCAACACCAGGTGAAAAATGGATGGCGGGTGGAAGCACGGCTGACCTCTGCCTTTGGGCAATCAGTCTTGGGTTGGTGGGGCAGCCGGATTGCCCTGCTCCCTTGTGCAGCCAAATGATGTCAGATGTGGCCCCCATGCCATTTCCTTTGGCTAAACTATCTTTCATGAATGAGGACAAAATGTAAAACAATTTTCAGAATAAAGACTGATGAACATTAACATATTTCCCTGAAAGAACTAAAGGATATGCCTTAGGAAGAAGAAAATTGAAAACAGAAGAAAGACTAGGATGGAAGAAGAAGACTAAGTGAATAAATTGGGAAGCATGTGGAAAAATCAGAACAGTCATTTACTGTCTTAACAATGATAATGATGACTAACTTGGTATAGAACAAGAGGTGGGATTAGACCCTGGGCATTTACGTAAAAGAGGGACAGAGATGTAGCAAAAAGATGACAGCAATTAAAGCAAATGTGCATGCTATGGTAGTGAAAGGAAAGTACAATTTAACTCCCTCTTCAAGAAAGAACCTATTGTCCAACTCTGAATGTTGTTGACTGCCTCCAGCTATTAGTTTCATCACGGTCTGTCTCAGATTTCCAGTGGAGGGCCTCTGATTGAGTAAGGTGGGAGTAGCTGAGGTCATGATCTACTCAGGCTTGTCAATAACTGAACAAGGTGGTGGAATAAAGGCCTGATCATTTCTGCCCACGGGAGCTACATAGAATTTTGTCAGCCCTAAATTACATCCTCAAGGCTCCCTCTTTTGAATGGTATTTCCTTTTTTTTCTATTTTACAGTACACTGGTACCAGCCGCCTCTGATATCTGTCATTGTATCCATGAGTAGGTGAACATTTCAGGCCACGAATTAGCTTAATCTCTACAATAAAGTGATTTAGCTTACATTTTCATCCTCATCTTTCACAACTGTGCTTCCCTGAACATATAATATTTACTTCTCTTTTCAGATCATGCCTCATTCTTGCCAGAACCGTGATTTTATAATTGACACCTATAGTTAGATTGTATTATGAAACAGCAACTGTTCTGGTGTTTGGCCAAACTACAGGTAACCATTGATTAGTAAACAACAACAAAAACCCAAATTCGTTGTCATTGAATTGATTCTGGGTTGTCTAGAGAAACAAACCAGTGACACTCATCCCTGAATAAGAAGGAATTTGATATCAAGAAGCAATTTTACATCAAGAAAGCAAGTCTATAGGTCCAATGCTAGCAAGGGAATTGGGGGGGGGGCAGCCCTTTAGAATCTCTGAGCTGCAGGCAGATGGTACTGAAAGGCAGGCGAAGAGGGACGCAGGGAGATCACGGGCTGGTGAGTGCACACTCACGTGGATCCCTAGTCTGTGGAAGCGTGGCAGGCCACTGCAGTTCTCAGGGAGGGTTGCCTACATGGAGCCCCTCCTGGAAGCAGATACAGAATCCCAATGAAGTTTCATTGAGGAGGATGACAAAGTGCCAGGAAGAGAGGGAGAGGGAAGTTTCCCATTTCTCCTCAGTGGGAAGACCACATCCCCAAGGAGGCATCACCACTCTACCACTCGATTGACAAGTTGAATTTCATCCTTAGCCAGGAATGTTTAGTTGACATGGTATCTAATCACCATAGTGGCCTATATGACATTTCTGAGATGGTAAATCTACGAGAGTGGATAACTTCATCTTGCTTCTGCAGGGCAGCTGGTGAATTTGAACCCCAATCTTGAGTTTAGCAGTCTAATACTTAACCGACAGTGCCTCCAGGACTCCTGTCGCCTAGTGGAGTTGACAAAAAATTAGCTATGCCTTTGTTCTTATGGACTTCCCCTACATGTCTGGCCATAAACTCTTCCCACTCCATCTTGTTAATTAGAACAATCATTTAATGAGGAAGGTAATTTTAGAGCTGACACAAAAATCTATATGACATAAAAAAGAAGACTGATAAGTTTAATTACATAAGAATCGACACTTTTTACACAGTCAAAAGATACCACTAACCAAGCCAAGATTCAAACAAAAGACAGGAAAGTATTTCCAACTTACACAATTGACAAAAGACAATTGAGCTTCTGCAAACCAATAAGGACTGACAGCACACTATAGATAAAAGATGTACCCAGAAAATACACCCCAAAGCACATCAGAATGGCCTTTTAAATCCTATGAGAAGGTGTGCAATGGCAATCATAAGAGAAGTGCCAATTAAAAATCCATTGAGATAGTATTTTCACCTGTGAGACTGGCAGACCCCCAAAAGTTTGGTACACAGTATATGGAAAGGAAGTGAGCACTTTTTTTATATTGTTGATAGTGAAAATTGGTAAGAGCCCTATGGCAGACAACTGGCAAACTCTATTAACATTCCACGTATCCTTTTTTCATGGTGACCCACATCAGAATAAGCCAACATCTATTTTTCTCTCGACACAGAGTAGGTTAGGTTATGATTTGAGTAGATAGTTGCTTCTCTGAGTGTACATATCCTTTGATCTAGAATTTTCTCTAGGAACATTTGCTACAGAGAGATGAACTCATGCATGCAAAGCTATGTGTGTGAGAGTTAATTGCGGCATTGTTTGTAATGACTGATTATGTTGTTGCTCGTGGTCTTCCAGTTGACTTTGGCTCCTGTGACCCCAACGACTGCAGACCAAAGGTTATTCAGCCCTCTGCCATCCTCATGGTCATTACTATGCCTGGACTTCTTACCCAGGCCACTGTATCCATCTGCTTCTCTCGTCTTTGCGGGCTCTCTGCCCCACCAAACATAATGTTTCCGTCTAGAGACCAGTTCTCCCATTGCCATGACACCTGCAAAGTAAATAAAGTTGAAGTGTTGGACAACATTCTGTGATCCAGTGGGGTTCATTGAATTACTTTTGGAAGCAGATCACCAGGCCTTTCCCCCCAGCCTAAGTCTGGAAGCTCTGATGAGATCTACTACCAAGGGTGACCCCGTGAGTATTTTAAGTACCAGTGGTTTTGTGTCCAGCATCGCAGCAACATACAAAGCCCCCACAGTGGCAGATGACAAGTAGTGGGATAAATCTAGGAATCAACAAATGTATCACTTATCTACTTCTCTGTAACAAGACACTCCAAGTTCAGTGGATAAATAAGCTAGTTGCTCATTAGTCTTTTGATCTCAGCCGGGCTTCTTTAAGAAACCCTTGGGAGGTGTCGGTCAGCTGGAAACCTCTTCCCCTGAAGATTGTCTAGCTTTCAGTTGGGAAGAGAATGGTGACTGGGTCATGTGTGTCTCACTCTCAAATAGGCTACCTGGTGGAAGCAGAGGTCCAAAAGAACAAGTTACAGTATGAGTGGTCACTTGAATTGCCATCATGGAGCTAGCACTATGCCATTTCTTTTTTCTCTTTCACAATGTGTCTTGAAGAACTTTTCATTTCCACACGTCCAGATGTGCTTCTTTTCCTCCTCTTCCTTCTTTTAAGTTTCATTGTATGGCTGGTTGTTGATTTCTTTGTTTAAATGAGGCCCTATCTGGAGTCAAGAATCTCTCTCAGAATGACCCTTTGACATCAAGTTGATTCTGACTCATAGTGACCCTGTAAGACAGTAGACCAGCTCACAGATGGTCTCCAGGAACCAGACAGAAGCAGCCTGCCTCCTTTTTCTTCCATGGATTGGTTAGTGGGTTGAAGACTCTTCCCTTTCTTAGCTAGTGGAACTCAAACCATACTGCCAATGGACTTAAACCCAGGGAGGAGTGAACGATTGTTCTCAATTCTGTGCCTATGACAAAAATATCCATCGTGTAGGGCCTAATTAGGAGCCCTGGTGTCACAGGGGTGGTGAGTTAAGCTGATAACCACAAGATCAGTAGTTCAAAACCACCAGTCACTCCAAAGGAGAAAGATGGGATTTTCTTCTGTGAAACGTTACCGTTTAGGAAACTCACAGGAGCTGGTCTCTCTGTTTTACAGGGTTGCTGTCAAGTTATCAAGTTGGCATCAACTTGATGGCAGTGAGTTGGGCATTAGAAAGCCTAATTAGAACAAACACACCAACAAACTGCCATGCAGTCAAAATCTATGTAAACTTCAAAAAGCGAAAAAGCAAGACATTAACATGTCTTTAGTAGTATATTTTATTTGTAGGTTTATAAAAAATGGATACAGGGGCTGAGCCCTGGTGGCGTAAGTGGCTGAGTGCGGGACTGCGGCCCGCAGGCTTGGCGGTTCAAATCCAGCGACAGCTCTCAGGAGCAGCGCTGGGTAGCTCCCACGACCACCAGAGGCAGTGATGCGCGCCGCCCCCCCCAAAATGGATATATGTTTTTGTCTGTAATATGCATAAATCTGTGGAAGGATATACAAGTATTTCCCTGGAGAAGGGAACTTGGTTCCTGGGAGGCAGTTTCTTTTTCACTACATAGGAGTACTCCTTTGTACTTAACATTTGTTAACATTTTAAAAAATTGTCATACAGTAAAATTTATTAATTTTTCTTATGTCATACAATACTATATACATTAAGACATGTAAAACTTGTGTGACCACCTGTATCGTCAAGACATAGAATTATTCCATTCCCCTTACAACAACTTTCTTGTATTTCCTCACCTTGCCTCTCTCCCCTAACCCTAACTCACTGATTCGTTTGTTCTTCATTGATATTATTTTGTTTCTCACTTTACTGAGCTTTGCACCTCTAAAGAAATAAAGCCTAAAAAGGTGCTTGTCTTATTCATGAAAAAATAGATTTTGCTTTCCTTAATCCAAATATAACCTCCTCCCCGAAGCTTTTCCTGTTTCCTCCACCTAATGTGACCCCCACTTCCTTGAAAGCCCCAGGCCCTTCCTTTTCATTCTTTATGGCACCTATTATATTCTGCCTTGCTTTATGCTTACTTGAGGAAATGGTCTAGTTCTTACCTTTTGGATTTCAAACTTGAAAGCAGTTATCGATCTTTATATTCCCAACCGGGTCTCATGCTAAACCTTCTACTGTGTGGTTTCTCAAGAAACATTTGATACATCGATGAAAATGGAAGGCTTGACACACACCCCTGCCCCCCACTTTTGTCATTTGAAGTTAGCTGTGGCTTATTAGCAGTAAAGATGCTCTTCCTCTCCCAGCGTTGGAGGCATCTATCCGAATGCTTCCTTCACGCCTGATCCTGAATCAGCAGCAGGCTCAGGAAATTGATTCTAATTTCTGACTGCAAGTTTATTAGTTTGGGACTGCCATACACTCCTCAGGAGAAAGACAGGGCGGTCCAGTCTGATAAAGAGCTATTGTCTAAGAAACTCAAAGCAGGCAGTTCTACTCTGTTCTTTGGGGTAGGGCAACTATGAGTTGTCAAAGACCCCATGACAGTGTGCTTTTTCTTTGTTTGGTTTTTGGAGCCCTGATGCAGTAGCAGGTTCGAGAAATTGTTAGATGGCAGCATTTTCCTCCCTGGTCTGTTACTTTTGAAGAACTTGGTTCTGTGGAACGCGTGGTGGAGCTAGCCCTGGGTAACCGGCAGCTCTTACGTAGCCTCACCTCTTCGGAAAAAAAGTCCCTGGATTTCTGACATGCATAATGTGAGGAGTAGGGTTTTGTGGGAGGTAAGACTCCTTTGAGGACAGATGCTGACAAACCTTTGCACTGCTGGCAGTGGCATTTGGTGTCTGGCATTAGAGTGATGAGGGCTGGGACCTGTTGTCACCTGGCATGTCACTGTCACAGGGAAATGACAGTTTGATGAGCTCAGGTCGCAAGCACATGATGAAGGGCACAGCGTACCTATGCGACAGGGCCAGCAGCCTGCATGTGAGGTTTTTACAAAGCATGTGCTTTTTTGTAGCTAGTTTATGGAGGAGTCTCAACTGACTGGAGCGTGATATTTCAAAGCTACAATGCAGCTTCTCTACCTCCCTGGAGGAGATATCTCTGAAGGACTCCCTGACCAGGTGCCATCACTTCCCTGCCACTTTTTGTCTTCTGCACAACCTCACGACAAAACGGAAGATTCAGGTCTGTTCACATCCTAAGGCAGCTATCTTTAGACCTCACCCCGTAGCAGTAGCAGACTCAAGAACTTGTTTGCTTGGAACATTTTCCTCCTGATCTGAGTCAAAGCTTAATCTTCTTTGGGGGAGGGGGGCATCACTGCCCTGGTGGGAGTAGGAGGCCCAGCCTTGCTCCTGGAGAGCTGCTGCTGGATTTGAACCGCCAACCCTGTGGGCTCCAGTCCTGCACTCAACCACTATGCCACCGGGGCTCAGCCCCTCCCCATGTTTCTTAGAGTGAAGAAACTTTTCTTTGGAAAGAAATGATGCAGGTATGGGCAAGCGGGAAGGGTAGAGGAAGTAGAGATTTCCTTTTCCCACAAGCTTCTTGGCAGTGTAGGGAGCTGATCAGGACCTGGTCTTCTTGGGAACAATTCTCAGCTTACTTTGGTTGTTTCTAAAGTGGGGAAATTCCTTTCTGAAGGTCAGTAGAGTGTCCTTTTAATCTAAGCAGTGACATATTCAGCATTTTTTAGATTGAGTGTCTTTTTACCTCTGGTTCTATGGCTGTCGGTTAATAACTCATCAGAGAAGCTAGATTATTCAAAGAATAACGGGGCATCAAGGTTGAAGGGAGCATTATTAACAATAGGCAACATACTGATGGCATAACTTCTGTGTGCTGAGAGTGAGGACTTAAAGTACTTGCAGATGAAGATCAATGTTTGCAGTCTTCAGTAGGGATTACAACTCCATATCAAGACCTAATTCCTCACTGAGCCCAATAGGTAACAGGATAAACAGAGAAAAGATGGAAGTTGTCAAGAATTTCATCTTGCTTGGATCCACAATCAATGTTCATTCAAGCATCAGCCACGAGCTCACACGATGCATTGTACTGGGTAAATCTGCTGGACTAAGACCTCTTTAAAGTATTGGAATGTAAGGAGGTTACTTTGAAGTTTGAGGGGAGCCTGACTCAAGCCAGGGTATTTTCAATGGTCTAATATGGTATGTGAAAGTGGGGCGTTGAATAAGGAAGAAAGAAGAAGAATCAAAGCCTTTGAATGATGGTGCTGATGAAGAATATCGACACTATCACAGACGACCCAAAGAACAAATGATCTGTCTTGGAGGCAATGCAATGAAAATGCTCTTTAGAGGCAAGGATGGCCGGGCTTTGTCTCATGTACTTTGGATATGCCACCAGAAGAGGCCACTCCCGGAGAGGGACATCATACTTGGCAAAATAGAGTGCCAGCAAACCAAGGGGCAGATATTTCACAAGACGGATCGACACAGTGATGGTTTAACAAAGGAGTCAAACAAGAACAGTCGCTAAGATGGTGCAGGATGGGACAATGTTTGCTCTGTTTTACACCGGGTCCCTATGAGCCAGACTGGACTCAATGGCACCTGATCCCAACCACATGACCGCTAGCCACCCCGTTTCCTAGTTTGTCTTGCTGTGGTGGCTGTGGGTTGCTGTGATGCTGGAAGCAATGCCATCACAATCTCAGACGCCAGCAGGGTCACCTATGGTGAATAGGTTTCATCACAGCTGTGAAACTAAGAACAGACTAACAAGAAGGAAAGGCTATCCTCTTCGGAGGAATTCCAGAACACAAACTCACTGCCATGGAGTTGACTCACTACATAGTGACCCTATAGGACAGGGTAGTTTCCCCTGTGAGTTCCTAAGATTGTAACTGTGTGTGTGAGTGGGAAGCCTCATATTTCTCCCGCAAAGCACCTGGAGGTTCAAACTGCCGACTTTACTCTTTAGAGCCCAATATGTGACCACTGTGCCACTAAAAACTTTATGAACAGCCGTGGAACATTGTCTAACATACTGTCCAAAGTCTCTCAGGATGAAAGACACTCGACATGTGACGGGGCAAAGAGACCTTCTCACAGTAGAATTGACTTAAATGACATGGACGTAGCAAAGCTTTCAGCACCCCTACCTGCTGATGAGACTCGACTCAAAATGAGAAAAAAGCCACTGCAAACATCCATTAAGAATTGGACCGTGAAATGCATGAAGTAAGAATCTAGGAGAGTTGGAAGTCTTCAAAAATGAAACGAAATGCATAGTGATAGGTGAACTGAAATGGACTGGTGTTTGCTAATTTAAATCGGTTAATCATTAGCCAGAAATGATAAATCACGATCGATGGCATCACATTTGTCATGAGAAAGAACATTTCAAAGTCTGTCTTGAAGTATGATGCTGTCTGTGATAGGATAATATCATTAGCCTTCAATGAAGTCCAGTTAATATACTTATTATTCAAATTTACGCATTAACCACTAAAACCAGTGATGAAGAAATTGAAGAATTTTACCAACATTTTCAGTCTGATGTGGATCAAACATATAATCAAGATGTATTCATGATTGGAATGTGAAAGTTGCAAACAGGAAATAACAGTAGTTGGAAAATATGGCTTTGGTGATAGAAATAAAGTGAGAAACAAGCAAACAAAAAGAAACAAAAGGAGAGACCTCATGAGAGAATTTTTGCAAAATTAGTAATTTCTTCATTGCAAATACTCTTTTCAACCAACTAAATGGAGATTACATATGTAGACTTCACCAGATGGCACACACAGGAATCAAATGGACTACCTCAGTGGAAAAAAACTATGGAGAAGCTCAGTGTCAGCAGGCAAAACAAGGCCAGGCACCAATTGTGGCGCAGACTATCAGTGACTCATAAGCAAGCTCAGGTTAAATTTGAAGAAAATGCAAACGCAAGTCCAGAAGAGTCGAATTATTATCTCAACTACATCCCACTTGGATTTAGGGACCATCTCCAGAATAGTTTATGACACATTGAGTGTTCATGACGAAAGACCAGATGAGTTGTGGGTGATATCAAGAACATTATACATGGAGAAAACAAATTATCATTAAAAGCCAACAAAGAGAGGAGAGATCAAAGTGGATGTCAGAAGCAGCTTTAAAACTTGCTCTTGAATGTAGAGTAGCTAAAGCAAAGGGAAGAAATATCGAAGTAAAAGAGCTAAAAATTGGTCTGAGCCCCGGTGGCGTAAGTGGTTGAGTGCGGAACTGCAGCCCGCAGGCTTGGCGGTTCAAATCCAGCGGCGGCTGGGTAGTGCCCAAGACCACCAGAGGCAGTGATGCCCACAAAACAAAAAACAAACAAACAAAAACAAAAAACAAATTTTAAAAATTTAAAAGACATCTCCAGAGGAATATTGAACAATTCTGTAAGCAAGATATTGAATGGTACAGAAACCATCAAAAGAACATGGAAGGAATATACAGAGTCATTGTACCCAAGGGAACTAGTTGGTATTCAGTCATTGCAGGAGATAATAAATGGTCAAGAACCAGAGGTATCAAAAGAAGAACTTAAAGCAACATTGATGGAATTAGCAAAAAGCAAGACTCCAGGAGTTAACAATACCCGCTGAAATGTCTCCACCAACGGGTGCAGTGCTGGGAGCACTCGCTACTCTATGCTAGGAAATTTGTAAGGCAACTATCTGGCCAAGTTACTGAAAGAGATCCATCCTTGTGCTTATTTCAAATGAAGTGACCCAGCAGAATGTGAGCAATATGAATATCACATGCAAGTACAATTTTGCTGCAGATATTTAAAAATAGCTGCAGCTGCACATCAGGAGGGAAATTCAAGCTTTATTCAGAAAAGAACATGGAGTGAGAGAAATCATTATTAAAGTCAGATAGATCTTAGCTGAAAGCCGAGACTATGAAGATACTTACTTGTGTTCTACTAGCTATACTAAGGCATCAACTGAATGAATCGCCACAGGCTATGGATAATATTAAAAGAACAGGAGCACTTCATTGTGCTCATGAGAAGCCTATACATAGACCAAGAGGCAGTCATTCAAACAGAACAAGGAAATCCTGTACAGAAACGTGTGCATCAAAGCTGTGTCCTTATACCATATTCACCCAATCTGTATGTTGAGCAAATAATCTGAGAAACGGGTCTAAATGCAGAATGTGGCATCGGCAGTGGAGGAAGACTCATGCATAACCTTGTAGCTGTAGATGACACAACCCTGTTCCCTGAAAGCCAAGATGACTTGATGCCCTTACTGATGAAGAGAAAAAACACATCCTTCAGAATGGATTGCGATCAATGTAAAGAAACAAAATTCATTGCAACGGGGCCAGTAGACAACATCCTAATCAACTCTGAAAATAAATGAAGTTGTCATGGATTTCCTTGTGTTTGGATTCATAATCAATGCTCATGGAAGCAGCAGTCAATAATTGAATCACATATCATACTGGACAACTCTGTGGCCCAAGTGTTAAAGAGCAAAGTTATGTAAGATGTACCTCAGATGTTTAAGGACTAAGGTGGTCCTGACCCAGCCCGTGAAAGTTGGACATTGAATAGGGTAGCCTGAAGAAAAGCGATGCAGTTGAATTATGTGATGGAAAGGAATATTGACAGTACCATGAACTGTCTGAAGAACAAGGGATTCTGTCTTGGAGGAAGTACAGCTAGAATGGTCCTTATACGGGAGAATGGTGAGAGTTCATCTCGTATACTTTGGACCTTATCAGGAGAGGCCAGCCCCTGACGACAATCATCATGCTTGACAGGGTGTCAGTGAAAAAGAGGAAGACCCTGGATGAGACTAATCAATACAGTGGCCGCAACCTGGGCTCCAGTATAGCAGTGATTCTGAGCGTGGTCAAGAGACTGGAAGTGCTTTGTTCAGCTGTGTGCAGGTCCCGATGAGTTGGTGCATTCTCTGAAGTGCCCAAGAACAGCAACATGACTGCCAGATGTCCCCCGGTGCACAAATGGCTCAGGCTTGTACACTAACAGAAATTTGGTAGTTCAAACTCACACCGTGACACCGTTGAAGCATCCCCACTGGCACCTGATCTACTCTGTAACACACGGCAATACACACGGCTGAAATCGGAATGAAAGAAAGAGTCCCTGGTTCTCGATCCTCTGCGGATCATACCCTCCTCCACGGACAATTATAGGACTCGCTGGATTGTTCTTTACATTTTCTCTGAGACATATAGAACTGGGATGAATGAGATTGTCTCATCTTCTTTCTAGCCACTCCACGTTGAAGTCTCTTCAAGCAGAGGAGATATTGTCCAATCCAATGAGTCTCCTGTCTCCAGAAGCTGCTAGTCCAGAAATTGACATTGATATCTCTGCTTAGAAGAGCCTCCATATGTAAAAGAACACATGTCAAACACACACTTTTTCATTCCCACAGATGGGAAGAAGAACAGAAGATGTCATTGCATCATGCTCCCAGGTTCTAAGAACATGCTTAGAAGAATGTCCTCATGAGTTACCATTGCAGTGGATTCTGCAGTTCAGCTGTTGTTTAGTGGTGTGTGTGTGTGTGTGTGTGTATGTGTGTGCATGTGTGTGTGTGAGAGAGAGATACTAATTTTTCTTTCAAACATCTCCATCCTTTACAAGTGTGCTTATATTTTTTCACTCCAATTCCTCTTTGAAGGACTTTCCCATTTTCACAGAGTAGTGTTTACAGGACCTCAGATAATTTACTTTCACCCAGAAGAATGTGAGGTCAAATTCCTGGGGGAAGATTGGAGTTTATGCTCTGAGGTAGCTTTGCCCAGGTATCTGCCTCTCATTCCTTATTTGGGAGTGTCTGTTCTAGAAGAATCAATTTAGAGATGAGTTGTCTTTACTTGTCTCTATCTTCTGCAAAGAACATTCTTTTTCTCCAAGACCACCTCAAGAATAAAGGGGCTCATGATACCCTATAACCAGAACAGAGAGTGGCTAGGTGGTAAGGGCCAGCTTCTTGTTCTGAGATCTCTTGGGCCATGTGAGCTCCCTGCCAGGTGATAGTTGTTTTTTTCTGTGTGTATCTCATCTTTAATTGATGATTCACCACCACGCCTCAAGCCAAATGTGCAGGAAATAAGTCAGGTAGACAGAATTTTTCATTGTGGGTCATCTCCAGGGTTACCAACCACCTTTCATCTGGTGCCAAATCCTGGTCCAGTCCAGTTTAGAACTACCCCTGAGAAGAGGGTTTTGGATAGAGCAGAATGAATTAAAGAGATCATGAACTTGTTAGCTTTGTGACACATTGTGATGGTTAGATTGTATGTCAACTTGGGTGGGTTAGGATTCTCCTGTGACATGGTCTAACATAGTAAGGCCACCCCCTGATGGAATCTTCTGTGATGGCGCCAAGCAGTTGTGGGGAGAACAGACCTCCTTAATCTAGCCTGAGGGAGATTTCATTCAGGGTGTGGCTTGTTCTGAATATAAATTGACAGTGTGTGGGAGCTAGCTCATTTCTGCTGCAGGATTTGAATGCTGCATGTGGTTCATTGACCCTCTGCCAGTAGCCTGCTGTATCAGTCTGGGTAGACTAGAGAAACAAATTCATAAGCACACATATATATATAAGAATGAGGTTTGTATACAACAGCAATTGAACATTGAGAAAACATGCCAGCCCAGCCAGTCCAAGGTCATAAGTCCAATATTAGCTCATATGTCCGATACGAATCTGGAAGTCCTCTTCAGACTCATGCTGCACATGCAAGGACACCAGGACAATCACAGGCCAGAGGGTGCAGAGTCTTGTGTATCCAGTGGCAGTAGAAGCATCTCAGCACTGACAGGGGTCTCCCCATGTATCCTCCAGTTTCCAGGGCTCAGGGTCTCTCAGGATGCTGCGAGGTGTCTTGTCAGCTGGCAATGTCTCCCAGGGAGTGAGTAGAGAGATAGTGTCTCCTTCCTCCAAGGAGGAATTACCACACTTCCCAGAATTCTTAGGAGAAGGCCATGCCTACACAGAGGCTTCATTGACTATCTCCACATCGACAGGCTAGACTCCATCCTTACACTCTTTTTTTTTGTGTGTGTGGGCATCACTGCTTCTGGTGGTCATGGGCGTTACCCAGTGCCGCTCTGGAGAGCCACTCCTGAGAGTCGCGAAGCCCGGGGGGCTGCAGTCCCGCACTCAACCACTTACGCCACCGGGGCTCAGTCCCATCCTTACATTCATAATTCTCAAATTGATATCAGATTATGTGACTGCCACACCTGCCAATTCCAGGAACCATCAGTAGACTGCTGACCATGGATTTATTTGGCTAAACTTTTATTCATTCAACTTAGCATCTATGAGTCTGTGGTCTTTCTGCTTAACTGTCCTTTCTGTTCACTTGCCCCTGCAACTATAGATTTCAGAAGACTTCAGTGTAGGTCTGACCCATGAACTTGAACTGGACTGGACATAACCACTTCAACTGTGTGAGCCATTTCTTGATATAAATCAATCTCTCTCTCTCTCTCTCTCTCTCTCTCTCTCTCTCTCTCTCCATGTATATCTACGGGGAGAGAGAAGCGGGGAGATATTTCATTGGGTATATCTCTATCTCGTGTATCTATGCATCTATTTATTTAGCTAACTATCTATCATCATCTCTCTATCTCACTTGTCACTGGTTTTACTTCTCTAGAGACCCCAGCCTAACACTAGACCCCAGTCTAGTTTAAGGGCTTACTTCACAATATTCCTCCTATCCCTCCATAACTCTCCCTTACTTTTTTTCTTCCTTAAATTAACCCTTTTTGAGTATGCTTTATCTTTATATTTTGATACATTGTGTTAGTGCACTTTGTATTTCTAGTATTTCATGAGCAAATTATCAGAATTTTATGTGGAAAAAAAAAGATTTATAACCTTGGAAATCCTGCGTAGGGTCACTATGACCCAGGATCGACTTAACAGTAATGGGTTGGATTTGATTTTCTTTTGGTATTGACCAAGAATAATCAGAAAGTATCCAAACCCAAACCAAGTTCACTGTCACTGTCACTGAGTCGATTCTGACTCACAGAAAGACAAAGCAGCACTGTCCCTGGAGGTTTCCCAGACTGCAAATCTTTACGAGAGTAGGCAGCTTCATCAAAATAGAGGTAATCGATACTTCTCAGCCCCAAACAAATTCTTTCTAATGCCTGAATCAGAAGGCTTCCTCTGCCTTCTAAGAATAAGAGGCAGGGCTGAGCCCCGGTGGCGTAGTGGTTGTGCGCGGGACTGCGGCCCACTGGGATGGAGGTTCAATTCCAGCAGTGGGGCTGGGCCTCCTACTCCCACCACCGGAGAGCAGTGATGGCCAAAAAAAATAAATAAATAAGAGACGATCTGAGTGACAGGAAACAGTCATCATGGCCAGTCATCTTGTTCCAGTCTCTTAGCCCCACCATCGGTGCTGATTTGTTCTTGATATCTTCAGTACAACCATAAAATTAAAATATATATATATATACAAAAATAAATCAATAGAAATCCCAAACCTCCAAATTTCGATTGAGTTGATTCTAACTCCTAGCCACACCATTGGTTTTCCAAGCCTGTACATCTCTTTAGAAGTTGACTGTCACATAGTTCTCTCAGAGAGGCTGGTGGGAGCTTTGGGGAAGTGGCCAGGGGCTTTAACCGCAGCCCAAGCAGGGCTCCCTAAATAGATACAGAACTTGTATTATTTTCGTACTGACCTCTCACTGATCACCTGGTGCCCCTCGGGGTCTGTGCATCCCTTTTGGAAACAACTAATCTAACATCTTCTATATCTAGCTTACGGAGCCCTGGGGGTGTCGTGGTGACACGTTGAAGCGTGATTTGCATGGCGGCAGTGAGAAACCCCCAGGAACTCCCCAGGATAAAGACTGGCCTTTCTCATCCTACAAATGGTTACGGGCTCAGAAACCCTCAGAGGTTTCTGAGTCAGCATTGACTTGATGGCAGAGAGTTTGGCTTGGACACACCCGTTTAGTGCTTGATATGGAACAGATATTCAATAAATAATTTTGTGGATGAATAATAAATTCATGAGAGAGAGCGCGAGCTGTCTCTTGAAGAATATGAGTATTTTGAAAATATGTAAGTGGGTGGAGAAAGCATGCAGAGAGCTTCCTCATAGATTAACATTATGATTTATTGACCGTCTTAATAGTAACATTAGGATTAGACCTTACAAGAGGACATTCAGTCTGAACAATGATTGATTGTTTTAGTTAATTAAATTGAATGCGTTTATTTTTCATTCATCTCCATTAGCACAGTGGCCCCATATATCCCACGTTCTAATTGTTCCTTTGGCCCAGCCATTTCACCCTGTGAAGACTGGGGTGGGGGTGAGGGTGAGGGTCCACTGGTGAGAGCATCAGGGGGAGTGGAGAAGCACTTTAGGGGGAGGGACTCCTTGAGGCATCTCCCAGAAGGAAGACACCCCAAAATCTCAGCTCGGTGTTAATGAGATGCTGTGTAAAACATTCCCCAAGTACCAGGTGGAAGGGATGATTACAGCCTCCTAATGGGTGGAGGTTGATTTATCCGTGTGGCATCACATTTGCATTCGAGACAGGAATTTGGTAAGGATCCAGATTGGGGTTTTGCAGCCTGCAGGGTTATTGGGATAACCCTTCAGGGATTTTTTTTTTAAGCCTTTCCCCGCCCACTCACTCCATGAGCCTTTGTTGGAGGAGCCAAGAGGTACTTGCCTTCCAAGCAGGAGACCACTCCCAAAGGCAGCTTCCAGGATTCAGACACACTTTGTACACAGAACACAAAGGCTGTCTGGCCTCCCTCCCTCATTGTGTGGCTAACAATAGGAACATCTATGTGGTGCTCACTTATATATGTACTAGTTCCTGTTCTCAGAATACTTTGCACATACGCTGGCTCACTTAATTTCTCACAACATTGGATGAAGGTGCTAAGAATTTCTTTATCTTATGGCTGTAGAAACTACAGCACACAGTGGTTCCCTAACTTGCCCACATGAAGACATGTTGAGCAGAAAGTAGTAGCTCAAGGATGCAAACCCAGGCAATCCGGCAACAGCAATCTGTTCTTTATAAAATTTTTAATTTACTATTAATTCGAAGTATATATATATGTGTATATATACATACATATGTATATATATACACATACATCATATCATTCTGTAGTTCAATCCCATCAAGCAGAATTGTACAATGGCTTCCACAGTCAGTTTCAAAACATACTTTCTTCTTCCTGGGGTTCTTAGCCACTGTGTCATTGGTAAGGGCGTAGAACTTTCTCTGTAAAGAGACATCTTAGTGTTTCTTTGATTTAATTCAGAGGCCCTTTTCTGTTGATTTTCTGTCGGCTTCACTCCCTTTAGAGCCCTGGTACCCTAAGCTCCTTTCTCCTAATTGACTAAATTAATCTGGTCTCAGATTCATCAGTCGCACCCAAGAATAAATGGCAGCATCACTTACAGGGTTACACCTTCCTGGGAAATTTGAAAAATAGCACAATCCAAAAGGCTAAGTGGAAGGGATGAAGCTTTGAAGTAGGAGCTGAAGCAACTTCTGGGGTGGGTGTTGTGGGAGAGGACTTTGGAGATGTCAGGGTGAGCCTATGCAGATGGGTGGGCAGGCCACTGAGACCGAGGCCGCTAGGAGAGTGGAAGGCTGGAGGTCGAATGGTGCCTCAGCCTCCTCAGCTTGCCTTCTTCCTTCATCCTCTAGCTGCAGGCCCCCTCTTGAGGTCTCAGCTGGAGCCATTAAAGAACACTGCAGATCAGCGGAGCAGTGAGCCACTAGCCACTAGTAGACTAGCCATAAACCCCTGCGCAAAAAACCTGGTTCGACGTTTACAGTACATTTCACAGTTTTTAAAATGTTTGATATAAATCTTCTCAAACTACCCACCCTGGCGGGGCAGGTGCCTTGGGCCTCGTGCCAATCCCTCCTCTGTCCTGGACACGTGGGACTTGGATGGGCAATCTGTGCAGCTGTGATGAAAGGCAGGGGGGTTGGGTGTGCTGGTGACAGGAACGGTCTCTGGGAAGGCCTGGAGTGGGCAACAGGGACCCAGATCCTCACCAGGTGTCCTTACACATGTGGTCCGGAGAGAAGGGCCTCTTTGATGGAACTGGGGAGCTCAGGATTGTAGGCTCGGACCACAGAGACTTCTGAGCCTCTCCCACAAGGGAAGCCAGCCGGCTCTGGCTCCACGACTCGTGTGTGGCCTTTATGGGCCGTGACCAATGGCTCAAGGCCTAGGCTGGCAGCCGCAAGCCTTCATCCTAGGCAGGAATTCTAATTAAACTGAGGCTCTCTGGGTCTCACTTACAAAGAAGTCAGCATCAGACCCGGCCTTTTAGGCCCCCACCCAGCTGGTGGGGCTTTTTAATGCCACCCGCAGAGAGGCCCAGCGCTGAGCTCCCCTGCAGTGGGCTGTTATAGACAATGGGCAATGTTGGTACCCCCTGAACTCTGGGGTGCAAAACAACAAACAAACTCCCTGAGTCGATTGAGTCGAGGCTGACTCCCAGTGACCCCCCTGTGAATTTCTCAGACTGTAACTGTTTACAGGAGCAGACAGCCCAGTCTTTCTCCTGGGGAGCGGCTGGTGGTTTAGAACTGCCCACCATGTGGATCACAGTCCAATGTGTAACCACTATGGTGGAAGCCCCTACCATATCTTTTTTCAGGAAAAGGAAATTAATAAAACTCTTCTTTATGATCTCCTGGCTCACTCCGGGGCTTATGTTGTCAGACATTCTTCTAGCTATTTAAGTCCTTCTTTTATATGTGTTGTGTCCATCTTGTTTCTTCACCAAGTATTGAGGTTGGTTTGTGTGTTTAGGGATCTAGGAAATTCAGGGTGATGGAATCCTCTCATCCAAGTCTCCTCAATGATGGTAAACCGGCTGGGCTTCGCTGACAGTGCCAGACTGAATGATGGAAGTGAAGGAGTGTCAGGAAGCCTCACTCACTCATTGCTACCTGATGGATTCACAGTGACCCTATTGGACCCCTGAGAGTGTCCAAGACTGTGACTCTACATAGGAGGAAGCCCTGTTGTTCTCCTTTGGAGTGACCATAGTGTCACACCACTACCTTCATATCACAGCCCAGTGTGCAAGCACTAGTGCCCCTCCAGGGCTCCTGGCCCACGAGACGTGAGTCAGGGTTAGAGGGGACCTTCCAGAGACGCTGCATATGAGTCCTGAGGAATGGGAAGGGTTTATTATACAGGGAGAGTGGTAGCTCAAGAGACAAGAAATTTGGAGACTATTATGCTGAGTGAAATTAGTCAGTCACTGAAAGACATTGTATGAAACCACTCCTATAAACTTTTTAAAAAGATTTTTATAGCGAAATAAATAGACTGTGGTGGTTACATGAAAGGAGAGTTGAGAGGGGAGAGAAAAGGAGGGAGGGGGAAACAAAAAATAAATCAAGAGACACATTTTAAAAAAAATAAAATGCTCTAGATGTCATAGCCTTAGTAGATATACTGGGGCAAGGGGTTGGGTGGTGGTGGGGAGAGAGAGGGATAATTGCTGTGTTGTGAATTTTGAATAAAATTGGTGGTATATCTGCACAGTAATAAAAGGAGTTGCGGGGCTGAGCCCTGGTGGCGTAGTAGTGGTTGTGCGCAGGACTGCGGCCCACTGGGACGGAGGTTCAATTCCAGCAGTGGGGCTGGGCCTCCTACTCCCACCGCCGGAGAGCAGTGATGCCCGCCCCACCCCCCACCCCCAAACAAAAAAAATGTCTAAAAGGGGTTGCGGCCAAATCAACTCATACTCATGAGTGCTGCCCCTGCCTTGCCCTCCCCCACGTGTACAGGGTGGAAGTGCTTTTTAAGATTTGCAAGTCTGAGACCTTTTTTTTCGAGGCACTTCATGTGTTCCAATAGCCAACCTCTCTGCTCATAGTTGGCTACGACGAGCTAGTTGGCTCCCACTACTAACTAGCCTGATTGACATTGTTTGTGCCAATTCAGGATTCCTTCATTCTTAAACTCCTCTCTCTAACCACTCAAGGAATCCATAATTCTGTTTCTTCATTTCACACCCTCCAACCTCCAACTCAGCCTGGCCTGGGCCTGCATGTGACACACTCGACGGTGGAGTCCTCTGCACTGATGCAAAAGGCAGAAAGGACTGGAAAGAGAGAAGAGAAGCCAGGTGGGGGCTGGGGCTGTCTTTTGTGAACAGAAGCTCTCGCCTGGCTTCTGTGGGTGCGCAAAGTGGAGGTCTGGGCTCCTGGCAGATCTTCCTGCTCGTCCAGATGACACCCACACATCCCAACTGCTGGGAATGCGGCTTGCTGACCTTGGCAGAAGGAGGGCTGAGTTGGCCTTTTGCGTAGCACAAATACTCAGCACAGCTGCTTATGTCCTGCCCACTTCTTGTCAAAGTCAAGAAGAAAGGAACCTATTGGTCAAACCCTCTCTCCTCCCTGCCTCCCCCCCCCCCCCCCCCCCCCCCCCCCCCCCCCCCCCCCCCCCGCCCCGCAATGAACCTCAGATCCCAAGGAAACTCAGCTCTGCTCAAGTTAATACATCGAGAACAACTCCTTCTCCACTGCCCCCAGTCTGGCTGCCAGTGGGGAAAAGCCTGGGAGGGAAGGACAGTAAGAGAATGTGAGGAGCTGCTTGTTCTCATAGAAAAATGAAAGGTCTGTTGTTGACAAAACATTCTTGCAGAGCTCCCTATAAACTCTGCTGGGGGAGCTCTGGACCTTTCCGCTTTAGTTGATCAAGAGGGAAGGAAAAAGAAGAACAAAGAAAAGAATGTGGGCTGAGCCCCGGTGGTGTTAAGTGGTTGAGTGCGCAACTGTGGCCCGCAGGCTTGGCGGTTCAAATCCAGCGGTGGCTCTCAGGAGCAGCGCTGGGTAGCTCCCACGACCACCAGGGGCAGTGATGCCTCCCCGCCAAAAAAGAAAAAGAATGCAACTTAGCCAAAAAAGTTGTCTTTCCTGGGCTGAGCCCCGGTGGTGTAGTGGTTGTACGCGGGACTGCGGCCCTCTGGGATGGAGGTTCAATTCCGACTCCCAGGAGCAAAGGCTGGGCCTCCTATCCCCACCACCAGGGCAGTGATGCCTAAAAACAAAAGTTGTCTTTCCCAGTACTTTTCTCACCTATCCTCAACATGAATGTTCCTCCCCAGAGCTGGGTGCACCCCTTATCACTCCCTCTACCTAGAGTGGGTCTTGATACACACCCTGTGCAGAATGTACAGTCACCTCTCTAACCTTTCATCATCGAAAAGGTCTTCCTTCCTCCCTTCTGCTTGCCTTAGTCCCACACTTGTTCTAGACCTGATTGAGCCCCTCCCAAGGTCCTTACGCATTAACCATTTAGTGTCTATCCAGTTTCTATCCAACTGTACAAACCAGGACAGAGAGCAGAGCCCACTAGCTCAATTGCCAAGTCTACCGACTTTTTTTTTGTTTTGTTTTTGTTTTTGTTTTTTGGGCCTCACTGCCTCTGGTGGTTGTGGGCGCTACCCAGTGCCGCTCCTGAGAGCTGCTGCTGGATTTGAACCGCCAAGCCCACGGGCTGCAATGCCACACTCAACCACTTAGCCACCGGGGCTCAGCCCTAGTCTACCGACTTTTAACTCGACAGTAATTATCATTTTCCTTTTGAGGAGGCCAAGTGGTTGGTATCGTGGAACCAGAGATGGCAAATCCAGGACACTTACATGGGGAAAGACATCTCTTGGTACAGACAGCTAATGAGGTGGTGGTGGCTGGTGAGGAGATAATGTAGGCTAACACAGAACAAAGGCTTGCAGAATCAGAGGATGCCTCCCCCGAGGGCCCTGGGGTTCACTGCCTGACCACGGGGCTCTCGAAGAGATGTTCAAGACTCTCTTATCTCGCCAATAATTGATCATTTGCCTCTCTCCAGAAACTCATGTGTGTTCTAGTCTACTGAATATCTATACAGTCACAGAATCCTAGCATTTCTAAAATGCTAACCGCTGAAAATCTTATGACTAGCCATGAAAAAAATTGTCAAATCTGATGCCAGAAGATGAGCCCCTCTGGTTGGAAGGCATTCAAAGTGCAATTGGGGAAGAGTCGCTTCCTCAAAGTAGAGTTGACCACAAAGATGTGGATGGAGTAAATTTTTCCAGACCTTCATTTGCTGACGGGATGTGACTCAAAAAGAGAACACCCAGCTGCAAACATCTATTAATAATCAGAACATCAGACGTATGAAGCATAAATCTAGGAAAACTAGACATCATCAGAAATGAAATGGAATTAATAAAATCAAGAAGAGGCATTCGTGGGCTGAAATGAATGGGTGTTTGGCCATTTCGAGTCAGACAATCACGTGATTTACCGAGCCAGGAATGATAAATTCAAGAATATCAGTGCCACGTGCTTCTTCAGAAAAAAATCTCAGGGTCTATCTTGAGGTCGATGCTGTTTGTGGTTGGAAGATATTGATCAGGCTATAACAAACAAACAAACAAACAAATACCAAGCTCACAGCCATCAAGCTGACGCCCACACATACAAGCCCTGTAGGATGGGATAGAACTGCTCCAGAAGGTTTCTGAGTTTGTAACCGCTTATAGATGAAGAGAGTCCCATCTTTCTCTCTTGGAGCAGCGAATGGTCTCAAACGTCTGACCTTTGGGATCACAGCCCAGTGTGTAACCACCATGCTACCAGGTCTCCTGATAAGCCTATATGTTCAATTGGTACAACTACTACTTAAATTTATGCACCAATCACTAAAGCCAGTTATGAAGACATGGAAGATTTTTACTAATTTCTTCAGTTTAAAGTTGACCGAACATGCCGTCAATAGGCCTTCATAACTCGTAGTGATGGGAATGCAACAGTTGGAAACAGAAGGAGGACCAGGAGGTGGAAGATGTGGCCTTGGTGTTAGAAATGAAGCTGGAGATCTTGTGAAAGAATTTTGCAAGACCGATGGCTTCTTCACTGCAAATACCTGGTTTTGCCACAACAGATACAGAGACTGTCGATGTGGATGTTGCCAGATGGAATAGGCGAGACGCAGAATGGTTACCTCTGTGGGAAGAGACGATGGAGAAATTCAATAGCAGCAGCCAACATGTGCCAAAGGCAGAGTATGGACCAATGAAGTGCTCATATGTAAGTCAGGTCGAAGTTGAAGAATATCAAAACAAGTCGATAATAGCCCAACTAGAAACGTGAGCACGTCCCATCTGAATTTTGAAGACGGTTTTGGCACATTGAACACTATGACAGAAGACAGCATGATCTGGGAGATGACATCAAGACCGTCATATACAATGAAAGTAAAAGGTCATTAAAAAGACAAAAAATAAAGGAAAGAGCAAAAAGGTTGTCCGAAGAGACTGGATCTTGCCCTTGAAAGTAGAGTAGTTACAGCTAATGGAAGAATCGATAAAGTAAAAGAACTAAACAAAAAGTTCCAAATGGCAGCTTGGGAAGACAAAGTACTGTAATGAAATCTGCAAAGATCTGGATCTACATGCTTAGCATATCTTTTAAAATATCTGGATTTACATGCTTAGCATCATGTGTTAAATCAAAAACTCATTTAAAAACACAGCCCTTGGGCTGAGCCCCAGTGGCGTAGTGGTTGTACGCGGGAATGCGGCCCACTGGGATGGAGGTTCAATTCCAGCTCCACAGAGCAAAGGCTGGGCCTCCTACTCCCATCACCAGGGCAGTGATGCCTAAAACAAACAAACAAACAAAAAAAACCACAGCCCTTGACTTGCAATAGTGAAAGATTCTGTGGGGAAAATATTAAATGATGCAGGAAGCATCAAAATAAGATGGAGTAATAGCATCACGGTGCTAAAAAGAACTGGTTGACACATGACCATTTCAAGAGATAGTATTATAATCAAAATCAAAGCTATGGAAGAAGTCCATGCTGTATTGCAGGCATTAGCAAAACCAAAACAAAACCAAAGCTCTAGGAATTGATGAACTACCCATTGAGACGTTTTCACACGTTGATGCATCCTTGGAAGTATTTACTTATCCATGCCAAGAAATTTGGCAGATGGCTACTTGTTCAACTGACTGAAAGAAATCCGTGTTTGTACCCATTCCTAAGAAAGAAGATCAAATGCCCAGATTATAGAAGAATATCATTGTCATCACGTGCCAGTATAATTTTGCTGAAGATCATCCCACAATGGTTGCAGCAGTACATCAACAGGCGGTTGTCAGAAGTTCAATCTAGATTCAGAAAGGATGTACCATGAGGGATGTATATCGTTGCTGATGTCAGTTGGATCTTGGCTAAAAGCAGAAAAAGCCAGAAAGATGCTTGATTTTTAATGTCTTATTTTGAGTTAGATGAGGTTTTACCTATCAGATCGCCATTTTTGCATTTAACAATTTGTTTTTGTTTTTGCTTTTGTTTGGCATCACTGCCCTTTGGTAGTGGGAGTAGGAGGCCCAGCCTTTGCTCCTGTGGAGCCGCTGCTGGAATTGAACCTCCATCCTAGGGGGCCGCAGTCCCGCGCACAACCACTACGCCACCAGGGCTCAGTCCTCTATTTAACAATTTAAACTCCTTTTCTAATCTCTGGATAGCTTGGCTTCTCTCCTATTATTACCCTTCACCTAACTGTTAGACATTAATTTTATCGGCTATGCAAAGATAGTTGACTATTCAGATCATTGCAAACTACAGATAGCATCGAGATAAATGGGTTTTCAAAGTCACTTCCTTGCGCCCATGGAGAACCTGTCCACAGGCCTCAGGGAGGCAGCTGTTTCAACAGAACAAGGAAATACTGCCTCGTGGAAAATCAGGAAAGGTGTGTGTCAGGGTTGTATCCTCTCACCTGATTTATTCAATCTGGATACTGAGCAAAGCATCAGAGACACTGGATTTTTATCAAGAACTCACCTTCAAAGGCAAAAGAAGATTTATGGACATCTGTGATGTGCAGAGGTCCAAACCTTGCCCACTGAGAGCCAGGAGGACTTGAAGCACTTGCACATGAAGGTCAACAACTCCAGTCTCCGATCTGGGTTGCAATTCAATGTAGCACAAGCAAAAATCCTCACAACAGAGCCAATAAGTAACAACATGATGATCAGAGAAAAAGCTGAAGTTGTCAAGGATTTCATATTGCGTGGATCCGCACTGAGTTCATGGAAGCACATTCAAGAAATGAAACCATGCATTGCATTGGGGAAATCTGCTGCAGGAGACCCATCGAAAGCATTGGAAGGCAAGGATGTCACCTTGAAGACCAAGGTCCACTTGGCCCAAAATGCTTGTGAAAGTTGGACTAAGAACAAAGAAGACCAAAGGAAAACCAATGCATCGAATAAGGATGTTATCTAAGAATACAGAAAGTACCATGAACCGCCAGAAGAATAAACAAATTTGCTTTGGAAGGAGTGCAGCCATCATACTCTTGAGAAGTGAGAATGTCAACACTTAGTTTCATGTACTTGAGACATGTTAACAGGAGAGACCCTTCACTGAAAAAGGGCAGCTTGCTTAGTAAAACAGAAGGGCAACACAAAAAAGGAAACCCCTTAAGGAGAGAAATCAAGACAGAGGCTACAACAGTGGGCACAAACAACAAGGAGGATATGAGGATGGTACAGGATCTGGCAATGTTTTGTTCTTTTGTACATGGCGGCAATCAGAATGAACTCCATGGCCCCTAACAGCAGCACTTCTGATCTGGAAGGATCTTTTGAGACTATATAGTTCTATATTTCTCTCATGCCATTTTCATACCCCATTTTTATACCCCATTTTTATAATTTTTCCAGATATAAATATATGCCAACTCTTCTATTATTAACTCACAGTTATATTTAATTTGACTCAGTTTTTAGAATGTCTGCATGTTCTAGTGTTTTTAACATAAACAGAGTCAGATTTTCTACTTTTATTACTATAAGTGGGAAACCACACATTTAAGACACCACGTTTAATATTAAACACTGCAAATGAAGAATGTTCACCCATCTACCTGTGTATAACAGGTACATAAACAAATACACCCATACCACACTTTGGGAAAATGGATTTATTTTAATGCTTGTTCTGAACCAACACAGGAACTGAGACCCAGAGAAGTGAAGTAATTTGCTTATCTTCCACAGAGGTGAATAGCCTAGATTATTTACTCTCCAAAACTCCAGTGGAAAACATGAAAAAAATAATTTATAAATGATCAAGGATTCGTGAGGAAGGGAGGGTGGGAGAAGAAGAGAAAAAACAAGGAGCTGATGCCAAGGGCTCATGTAGAAAAAATGTTTTGAAAATGATGATGGCAATAACATATGTACAAATGTGCTAGACACAATGGCTGGATGTATGGATTGTGATATGAGCTATAAGAGTCCCTAATAAAATGATTTTTAAAAAAAGACTTGGCTATACTACAGAATATCTCTTTTGTTTGTTTGTTCTGTTTTTTTTTTTTTTTTGTGGGGGGAACATCACTGCTTCTGGCGGTGGGAGTAGGAGGTCCAGCCCCACTGCTGGAATTGAATCTCCGTCCCAGTGGTCCGCAGTCCCATGCACAACCACTACGCCACCGGGGCTCAGCCCCAGAATATCTCTTAAGGTGAAGATTATGGGTTAAAAGTATTTATATACTACTCCAAAGATGTCTATATTCACTATGTGATATTGGAAGCGACTGAGATATTTCATGGATAAAATGAGCAGGATAAAGTTATATTCAGTCTTAAAATAATAACTTACATTTGTTAGTCTCATGCTTTCCCACTATACCGATCGGATAGTAAGGCGTGTATTTCCCTCTGATACTTGTCTTTCATCCTTCAGAAATGGTTGCAGTCGTGCATCCACTGAGAACTGACAGAAAGTCAAGCTCAATTGAAAAGAGGATGCAGAGTGAGGGATACCATTACCGATACCGGATGGGTCTTGGCTGAAAACAGAGAATGCAAAAAAAAAAAAAAAAAAGGGATGATTCCCTGTGTTTTACTGACTGTGAAAATGCATCCCACTGCGTGAATCATCACAAATTGTGTATACCATTGTAAAGAATGGGAATTCTAGGGCTGAGTCCCGGTGGCGTAAGTGGTTGAGTGCGGAACTGCAGCCAGCAGGCTTGGCGGTTCAAATCCAGCGGCGACTGAGTAGCTCCTAGAACCACCAGAGGCAGTGATGCCCACAAAAAAAAAAAAAAAGAAAGAAAAAAAAAGAATGGGAATTCTAGAACACTTCATGAAATATATATAGAACCTTACATAGATCAAGAGGCAATGATTCAAAGAGAAGAAAGAAATGCTGCATGGCTTAAAACCAGGAAAAGTGATTGCATGCTTTCACCAGAGTGAGTCAATCTACATATTGAGGGAATAGTTTGAGAACCTAGATTATATAAAAAGGAATACAGCACCACAATTGAAGGAAGCCCCACGACAATCTATAATATGAAGATGATGCAGCTTTGCTTTCTGAAAGTGAAGAAGATTTGAAGCCTTCATTCATGAAGATCAAAGATGGTAGCCGTCTGGGCTACAGCTCAACATGAAGGAAACAAAAGTCCTTACAACTAGGCTAAGAGACAATGTCATGATAAATGGAGAAACGATTGAAGCTATCCAAGATTTTGTTTTATTTGGATCCACATCTACGCCCCTGAAAGCAGACGGCAAGATTTCACAGCATAGTCATTGAGCAAATATGTTTCAAAAGACCTACTTAAGATATTAAAAAAGCAAAAATGTCACTTTGAGGATAAACTTGCACCCGACCCAAACTGTGGTCTTTCAAGTGCCTCACATGTTTGCAAAAGTCAGACAATGAATAATGAAGATTGAAGAAGCACTGATAGCTTTGACTTACAATCTTGTGAAGAATATTGAATATATCCTGGTGTACTAGAAGAAGAAAAAATCTCTCCTGGAAGAAATATAGCCAGAATGCTCGGTAGAAGTGAGTTGTATTTTGGACAGATTGTAGGGAAGGACTAATCCTTGAGGAAGGACATAATAGTTGGTAAAATGGAGAGTCAATCGAAAGAGGAAGACCCTCAATAGGACGGGTTGATTCAGTGATTGCAACAATCTATTCAAACATAGCAGTGATTCTGAGGATGGTTCGGGCTCTGGGAAGTTTTTGTTATGCCGGCTGCTCAGTCACAATGAACTCAATGGCATCTAACAGCAACAACGACAACAACAAACAACAACAACAACCTGCATCGTCCTCCAAGGCTTCTTCCCTTAATGTAGGAGCAGCCAAACTGTCTACTCCTATCATTTCCATTCAACTTTGGACAGTAGGTTGTAGCCAATGTAAAACAAGAGAGGAAAATAAAGCACATAACTATCGAATAGGAAGGAGCAAATTTATCTTTATTTTCATATTCGATGAGTGAGGAAAATCTCAAAGATTTTACAAAAGAGCTACTACAAGTAGTAAATAAATTTCACAAGATCTTGGGATAGAAGCGAGTTTAAGGAACATATTAAAGTTATTTCTATATACTTACAATGAATACAAATTGAGTCTATGCCAGCTGAATTTTGAGAACATCTCAAGAATCAATTTACTGCATTGGACACCAATGACGGAGGATCTGATGAGCCATAAGAAGACACCATTCATGAAGAAAGGGGAAAAAAAGACAGGAAAGGGATAAAAAGATCAGGGTGTGTGTCAGAAGAGGTTTTGAAACTTGTTATTAATTATAGAATGCAAGGGGAAGAAATGACGAAGCAAAAGAGCTGACCAGAAAATTTTAAATGTCAGCAAGAGAAGACAAAGTCAAATATTATCATGAAATGTGCAAAGGCACAGAGTTGGAAACCCAAAAAGAACATACTCAGTATATTTTAAACGGAAAGAACTCCAGGAAAAAAATTCAAGGCTCAAGTTGAATTGGAATATTGGAAGATATGGGCAAAATATTAAATGCTACAGGAAGCACCAAGTGAAGATGGAAAGAATACACAGATTCACTGAACCGTAAAGAACTAGTTGATGCTCAGCCATTTCAGGAGGTAGCATATAATAAAGAACCAGTGGTACTTAAGGAAGAAGTACAAGCTACACTGAAAGCACTAGACAAAAACAGGGCTCCAAAAAATTGATGGAACACCAATTGAAATGTTTCAACAAGCTGATGAAGCACTGAAAATACTCACTCATTGAGTCATTTGGAAGATGGCTACTTGGCCACCTAACAAGAAGAGATCTATATCTGAACTCATTCCAATGAAAGGTGACCTGACAGAATACTCAAATTATAGAACAATATCTTTAATATCACATGCAGGTAAAAGTTTGCTCCAGATCATTCAACTACGGTTGCAGCAGGATGTTGACAGGGATCGGCCAGAAGTTCAGACTAGATTCAGAAGAGGGCATAGAACAAAGGGTATCACTACTGATGCAAGATGGATGTGGCTGAAAACAGAGAATACCAGAAAGTTTTTATTGACATTGTGGACCATAAAAAAGCTATGAAGAACCTTGAGAAAAATGGGAACTCCAGAATACTTCACTGTGCTCATGCAGAATTTGTACGTGGCTCAAGAGGCAGCGGTGATAACAAAACAAGGATATAATGCATGTTTTAAATCAGTAATGGTGTACGTCACTGCTGTATTTTCTCACCACACTTATTCATTTAACCTGTATGCTGAGAAAATAATCAAGAACCTAGACTGTATGAAGCATCAGGATTAGAGGCAGTCTTTTAAACAAGCTGCAGTATCCATGCTTGCTGAAAGTGAGGAAAACCTGAAACACTGATAAAAATAAACGATTCTAGCCTCCAGTATGGAGTATAAAACAGAGTGTAAAGAAAACCAAAAAGAAAACCAAAATCCTCCCAAGTGGGCCAATTGATAACACCAAGATGAAGAAAGGATTGAGGTTGTCACGGATTTCATCTTGCTTGGATCCACCATCAATGCTCATGAAAGCAGCAGTCAGATCAAAAGACATGTTGCAATGGGTCATTCTGCAGCAAAAAGCCTCTCTAGAGTGTTGAAAAGCAAGAAGGTCACTTTGAGGACTCAGGTGAACCCAAGCCACGCTATTTTCAGTCACCTCAGATGAACGTGAAGTTGGACATGAATTAAGGGAGACCAAAGACTCTGTACAAGTGAGTTGTGTTGCTGGAGAAGAATGTTGAAAGTGACATAGACTGCGAAAAGGACACACAAACCTATCTTGGAAGAAGTATGGCTAGAATGTTCTTAAAGGTAAGGATGACAAGAATTTATCTTACATCTTACATCTTGTCAGGAAAGACCAGTCCCTAGAGAAGGATATCATGCTTGGTAAAGTATAGGGACTGCAAAAAAGAAGAAGGACACAAGGA